>BQKN01065528.1:833039-847388 GCA_022839385.1 Asparagus kiusianus | reverse complement strand
CTAGGATATATCACTTTGTGTATATTGCATATTCTTGCTCATAAGTAATTATATATCATCCTGTAAGAATATTCTTGTTAATTAGTTTTAATTGGCATAAAATCGGATTAGATTAGCATAAGACCCTAATCACCCCCCCCCCCTCTAGGGTCTAACAATTGGTATTAGAGCTTGGTGCTCTTTGATTTAAGGACTAATCGCCTTGAGTTAAAGATCCAAGTTATCTTTTTTTGTGCTAATCTAGTTATGATTATTTTTGTCTTGATTGCATATTTTCACATATATTTCATGAATATAAATGTATTTCGTTTAGGCAATGAATCAAATGTTGCTCCTAAATTCATTAATTTCCCCTATGCACAATGGGCTTCTAGATTTAAACTATTTGTGCAATCTAGAAATATTGACTTATGGAAAGTTATTGATTGTGCTTACATTGTGCCCACATTGGAGAAATCCAAGTGGAGCCATCATGATAATAAAATATTTACAATGAACAAGCTTTTGTTAGAATTTTTGCTTAATGCTTTTGACTCATCATTTTCTAACAAATTTATTCATTTTGATAGTGCTTACAAACTTTGAAAATTTATTAAAGGACATCAAGGGGACTTGGAGACAATCCGACAAGCTTTGGAGGATTCTTCTTCAAGTTCATATGGAGCATCATGCACACGGCCACAAGAGGATAATTCTTATGTAGTAAGCGATTCCGATTCTGATAATGATTTATCTATTAATGAACTCGCTTGTGCATATGAAAGATTATCTCATGCCTATACTAAATTGCAAAATAATTTTATTGATCTTAAAAGCAAGCATATTAGTTTAAAATCCGATCATGAGTCGCTAGCTTCCAAACTTGATATTGTTGTTAAAGAGAATGCTATCTTGAAAGAAAACAATGAGTTATTAAGTTTGGAAAATAATAACATGTCTTCATCTATTGCTAGCTTAACTCATGCTAATAATGATGCCATGATAGAAGTAGAAACTATTAGAAATGAGTTTAGTTCTTTTAGAAATGATCATGTTTCATCTACTTCTATTTCCAATGCTTGTATGCATAATGATAAGTTGAATCATGTGAAAAACCACATATCTTGTTTTGATTCAGCATTAAACACATGTATTGATAATCATAAGAAACTTATGGACAAGTGTGCTAAATCTAGTGCTACACACTATGCACACTTGTATAGCAAAGTTTACAAGTGCTCCATTTGTGGTCGTAAATGCCATTTAGCTAAATTTTGCTATGATGCACACAAATATAAAAATATCAATGCTCCTTGTGCATCTCATCAAGTCTCTTCATCACATGTACACACACATGCACCCATTGTTCATCATAAGCATGCTAATGTGTATCATTGTGATTTTTGTGGTAGAGTTGGTCACTTAGCTAAGTTTTGTTTTGATTTGCGAAAAGTTTCTAAATCGCAAAATATTTTAAGTAGACCAACATTGTTTCAAAATGTTTCTCATTTGCAAAATAATCTTAAAAGACCATCTTTATTTGCAAATGTTCCTCGTGCACATCCACATGGTCAACATAACCAAATGCATCCTCTTCATTGCACTTATTGCAATCGAATGTGTCATTTGCATAATTATTGTTATGACCGGACCCGTGCACTAAATGCGCCCAAATGGGTTCATAACCCTAGGGTTTTGAGCTTGAATGATAGGGGTCATGTCCCTAAACCTTTTGTTACCAAGAATACTTGGGTACCAAAACAAATTTGATTTTAAACCAAGAATTTTAGTATTTTTATAATTGTTTTTTCTTAGTTTTGAAAAATGTATTTTAAACTTTTATGAAAACAATTCCTTTTATTGGTCAAATTCTTTTGTTTTCATGATTATTGGTTTTATTTTGATGAGAGGTTTGTATTTATATAACCCTCCTTGTTTATTGGGTGTTTATTCCCAAATCATGCTTACCGGATGCTTAAATGTTTATATGGGTTGTTACTAGCTCAAGAGCTAGATATAGTTGCCTCTCTTGATTTTTGAAAATCAATGATGGTTTAGTTTTATACTCTTAAAAATGATTTTTTTAATCCATAGTTCATAATTCTTGTATGTTACTTTTGAACTATGAAAATTTTGCTTTAATTTGTTCTTTTGAATTCATTATATAAGCACAAATAGATGATTCAGATTTCAAATATACTTTATAATGCATTCTATGAGTGGTTTGATCAAGTCCTCAAAGAAAGTATTCTTTTTGATCAAACATCGTTTTTGGATTCAAACTTTGATTTATGATTTCATTTGAGTGATTTGTTTTCTTTTGAAAACTTTTTTCATGGTTCTCATGTTCCCTTATTCTTTTGCTTTCATAAATTTATTCATACATGGTTTTTATGCTTGGGAAATGAGACACTATGTTCACTTTGATATATTTATATATGTTCTCATTGTCCTTATGTATGTGAGTTGTGTTTAGCATATTTTTCATCTATGCTTGCTCACATATGTTTGCCATGATCTTCGTTTCATATTTTCTCTATGGCATTTTGATAAGGGGAGCAATCCTCATATATATATATATATATATATATATATATATATATATATGTTTTATACTCACCCATGCTTATTTGTAGGGGAGCTTTCGCTCTCTTAATTTTTTTGTCCCCTTTTTTGATGTTGTCAAAGGGGGAGAAATATTATGAGTATACATTTCCTTGTCTATATGCATGTGAATTATAATTTATATATTCATTTCCCTTCATGCATATATCATTTTTGCAAATTGTTTGTCATCATCAAAAAGGGGGAGATTGTTGGCCTATTTGTTTTGATGATATTTAACAAACAATTTACCACTAATATTGTTTGTCTAGTGTTTGTGTTTTCATAGGCAAACAACGAGTTGGAGGATGGATGGATTGCGCAATAACGATCATATCAAACGGAGGTTGGAGGAATTGTGGAGTGAAGCAACGTACAATTCAAGTTAAAGATCAAGTTCAAGCTTCATCCGCATAGTGTACCAAGTCAAGCTTATTGAAGATCAATATCAGCTTGGGTAACTAGTTTAGGTTTTATATTATGTGTGTTAGTACTTTAAGCTCAATCATATACACACATACACATTTTGGTTTTGTATATATATAGTTATATATATATATATACATATTTGTTTTGGTTTCTATGTATATATATAGTTATATATATACATGCATGGTTTTGGGTTTTTATATTTACAAATATGAAATTACATATTTTATATTTATTATTGTGATTTGGTTTATCTACTTAGATATGAAACAAATATATTTTCATATACATACTCATATGTTTCATTTTCTATTGTACTTATAAAAATATAGTATTCTTAGTTTTTGGACTTAACAATAATCATATACATATTTTATTAAGTCTACATAATCATTTTGCAAAGTTTCAAAAGTTGGTTTAAGTCAAAACATCAAATTCATGTGTTTACATTTTCATGTTTTGGACTATTTTGTAAAATGATGATATTTCTCATTTGGGAAGTCCTTTTTGGAAACCAGTTATTGTAGCATGTTTATTATTATGTCTATAATAATTTCCTAAAGTTTTACATTTTTTAGAATTTATTTGATATTTTTAAACAGTGTTTTAAAATCAGCATTTTACTTTCAAAACCTGTCCAGAGCGCCATGAGTTCTGAACTCAGAATATGTTTTGTTGGCTCATGGTCGACCGTGGCAGTCGACCATACGTAGTCCAGAGACTTTCGCGGTCGACCGCCACAGTCGACCATCGCATGTCCAGAGCCATAGTGTTGTTTTTTTGTTGCTCGCGGTCGACCGCCGAACTAATGATTGCTTTCTAACGGCTAGTTTCCAGAGCCGTTGCTGAGTTGGTTTTTTAGTCTTTTCTTGGTTTTCTCTTGGCTTTGGGGTTTCATATAAATACCTTATTATACCTCAGTTTTCATAATCTATCCAAGAGGTTTAACAAAGTTTTAAACAAGGGTTTAAGTGTGTTTTAGTGTTTGTTTGGTTTGTGAAGAAGTTTTCACAAGTGGAGGAGATCATCTTCTTGTTTGGGCTTCAATCTCCATCTCTCCATCTTGTTATCTATTGAGAAGTTTTCTAAACTTTTATCTAGCTTTACATTTGCTTAGTTATTTGATTATCATTCTTTAAAGCTAGTTTTTATATTGAGTTTAGATTTAATTTCACTCATTGTTACACACACCCACTTGAGCTTATTGTATTTGCATATATAGTATATTAGGGTTGTGAGAGATTGTAACATTAAGTTGTGCTTAATTGAGTTCTCGCCTTGTATCAGAGAACAAATCATTTATTGTTACATTGAGAGTGTTGTAAGGTTTTCGGTGAGCTAGAAAACCGAGTGTGTTGTTGTGAAGTTTTCGGTGAACTAGAAAACCGAGTGTGATGAGTGAACGTTGATCGGTGAGCATTGAAAACCAACATTGTGAGTGATTGTATACGTTGTTCGGTGAGCGTTGAAAACCGACATAGTGTGGTTGTAAACGTTATTCGGGTGAGCGTAGAAAACCCGGGTGTGATAGTGGATTTCTCCCCGGGAGTGGGGAGCGAAGACGTAGGACAGAAGGTCCGAACTCCGTCTTGTTTGAGTTTGGCTTAGCACACTTATATTTGTTCATCTTTATAGCCTTTCTCTCATTGTTTATTTCATCCACTATCTAGTTCATATTGTTTCCCCTTGTGTTGTTTACATATATCCTTGCTCATATATTGCTTACATCTCATTGCTAGGATATATCACTTTGTGTATATTGCATATTCTTGCTCATAAGTATCATCTTGCAAGAATATTCTTGTTAATTAGTTTTAATTGGTATAAAATCGGATTAGATTAGCATAAGACCCTAATCACCCCCTCCCCCCCCCCCCCCCTCTAGGGTCTAACAGTTAGGAATTGCCAACATTTTAGACAAAAACGCTCGGAATTGCAAGATTCCCTCTAAATGACCCTTCCCCTTCTTAGTCCCACATTAGGTAAGTTATTAGATTTTTAATGCTTTAAAAGAGTATCTTACCCACCAACTAATTGTTCAAATCATTAGTGCAAGCTTACCACCAAGTGTAGCCTTAAAAATTGTGTAAGCTATATTAGCCTTAAAACATTCTTTGATTTGATTTCAAGCGCGCTCTATGTTAGCCAACCTGTTCTAAGTTTTGTTTTGTGCAGTGTCAACGTTTTTAATAAAACACTAACGTCTAATGTCCACACTTGCCATACCAACATTTTTTGAAAATGTTGGTGCCCCGAATAACAACAATTTTAAAATGTTATTAAATGCAATCATAAGCGCTATAACTTACAAAGTTTTTTGTAGTGCATCTTATACATTGGGGTTGATTGATCTTAACATTTCTATTTGTTGGCGTTCACTTTACTAAACAAGCTGATCGTTCATACTTATTAATATCTCAAATCTTGAAAGAAATGCCAAAATTGCAACTTTTCAGTCTTGCTTATCATTGTTTTTCCTAATATTTAGAAAGGGGAAAAAATTTGGTAAGAACAACCGCTAAAATTGAGAGAGGGGAGAGAGATTTGCACTAATCAAGGCAACAAGAAAGAAGAGGACAAAGAGGGAACAAAATAGAAGGTTTGTTGATGGAGGCTAGTAAGTAGTACTTCCATCTCTCTCTCTTTCCCTCCCTTACTTTCTTTAATAATGAAATGAGGTGGGGTGTGGCTGGGGATTAGATTGTGCAGAATTTTGCAAGAGATTACACCCAAGGCGTGGTTGCGTGAGACACAAGGCCTATCTATGAGCAACATGATAGATGGACAGACGGAATGATGGATAGAAGTGAAATAGATAGATACACATGCATACACTATTATTGATATAGCTAAATTTCATAATGCTCCCCTTTAAGTTTGAGCATTAATATTTTCATGTTGCCCCTCTTAAGGTGTTAGAATATCCCCTAGAGTTTTGGGGTTCTCAGAAAACTCCATTAAACTTTCATTGTCCCCCCCACCCACCCACCCACCTCAACAGTAAAAAAGAAAAAGAAAGAAAGAAAAAAGTGTTCACCACAATTCCATATGCAAAATATTTCCCAGTATAATTTTACCCATCAGCGTGAAAACTATGTAGCAAACGCCATTAAAGGGATTCTCTGTAAAAACGTTGAACATTGAAGGGGTTTACTGATAATCCCAAAACCTTATGAGGGTTTTGTGAAAGCGAGCTTATATGGAAAAAAGCCCAAGCTTAAAAAAATTACCCTATATAAATGAAGAGAGAGAAAATCTAGAAAACTTTTGAGAGAGAGAGAGAGAGTGTTTTTTCTTACCCCGTATAAATGAAGAGAGAGAAAATCTAGAAAACTTTTGTGAGAGAGAGAGAGTGTTTTTTTTTGGATGGGGGATAGTGGTGGAGGTGGGGATGATTTGATCCCCTTGATTTATTGTTGTTTCCACCCAAAGGGTACAGGCATCACATCATATATTATCCCACTTCAACTACTATTACCATAATGGTAAAAAATAATATTGTTGATGTCGGTTATCGAACAAGAAATTTATCTATAGATTATAGTGGTGTTAGGGTTCTCAAACTCCTTCAGATGGCCAGTTCTGGAGCCTGACATTCTCTCCTACACATGAAAAAATCATGAGAGGCCGGAGTTGGGGTCTCCGATTGTTCATCCGATGACCAAATCACCATTTAAACTTGAGTGAGAAAATATAAGATATATAGTGAGAGGAATTATTCAGAGTTGCATGAAAAGAAAAAGAAGTTACTTTAGTCTACACAGCTTCCTTCTAAAGTAGATCAGATGGACAGATAGATAACTTTAGCCGAGTCCAGATAGGCAGCTGAATCGGCAGACACCTTATAGGGGTTAGCTGCTGAAGAAGGTGAGTCATCCAGAAATTTAATGTAAGGGCGACATCATATACTTAGTCCTGACTAAGTCTGGTGAGTCATAAAGGCCATATGGGTTAAAGTAATGATGATTCTGATAGCGTATTTAAGGCAAATATGGTTGGTTGTCGGCGGGGGGTTCGACCGAGGACACGTCGCCTTTCTACTCGTCTGGCTGAAGGTTGACAAACACAATCTTTTTAGTCAACTATACAAGTTGCCGGCTAGAATTGCAAGATGAGTGCGGGTGCCTATAGCATCGATATGGTGGGTAGACTGATAAACATTGCCTTTTTAGTCGGCTACGTAAGTTGTCAACTAGAATGGTAGACCGAGTGCGGATGCCTATAGCGTGATTTGGAGGGTAGATCGACAAACAATGCCTTTTTAGTTGGCTATGCAAGTTGTCAGTCTATAAGATCGACTACAGAAGTAACTCGAGTCGTCCGTCACTAAATACGTCTCATTAAGAATGGAGCAGGACACATGTTAGTCTCCAATGAAGATTAACACTTAGTTATTTATAGGTTGTAACAAGTACTAATTATTGATGTTGAATATTATACATCCAATTGGATCCAGACTAGGATTGGTTCTAATCTGGAACTGGATTGGTCTCCCTTGAGTTCTCACCGGGACGTGGTAGGGGAGAGTGATGGAGGAGCCGCTTCCTTCTTCAACTTTATGCCTAGTTCTTGAAACGGGGATTGATGTCCATGTTGCACAGACAAGAAGAACCCGTGATAGGGTAGGGACCGGTTCCCCCGTGGTTCCTTCGACGGTCAAGTTAGTAAAACTAGAGTGGGGAAGGGGAATGTCAGGAACCAATGTGGTTCCTAAAGTGACAATATCTCTGCCCAGAGGATCTACGTGAGCTTCTCTGTCTAGACGAAGAACTGTGTGTTCTTGTTTTTGTGTCATGTATGCTTTAGGGGGTTTAGATTACGAACCTTTAGCTATGGCGAATAACATCTGTATATAAAGAGGACGTTAATGGCAGATTGGTCACTTCGGCTATGTAAATGGCGGTGACAAAGTGTGAGCTAGAAGGTGAGTCATCCTTTACTCTACATGTGTCGGCTGACGACTGGAGGGGAAGTCACTTAGCATGGGAGAGGGTATCTCCGCATTTTCTAGAAAGTGATTGAGAGCGTGGCAAAAGGCACGTGGGCATACTGAATCATCACTCGCTTTACATGTATCGGCTGGCGACTAGAAGGGAAGTTACTTCGCATGGGAGAGGGTGTCTCCGTATTTTCTGGGAAGTGATTGACAAGTCATGGAGGTACGTGGGCATACTGACAAGTCATGGAGACCACTAGGCTAAATTCTGGATAAGGTTTGTTCAATGTGGACTGAAATATTGACATATGCTCTGGGGAAGAGGCTTGAGGCTGGAGTCAAGTCCTCAACTTAGTCGACAGCATGGACTGTCCCTCAAGTCATCATCGAGAATTGCCCAGTGAGTGGTCGAGCACCCTAAGTGGGTCATCTTCGACGATAGGGTCGACTGATCCCGCCTTTCGTGTCGGCATGAAAGAAGATCGACTTGATGAGTCGGCGGGTCGAGGCCTCTATCGAGGTTATTTTGCTAGGACTCTTATTGTATCATTTTGTAAATGACCGTATCCTGGATGAGTGAATACCATAACACTATTAAAGTTAAATATTTTTTTCATGGACACTACAACAAAAGTTATATATTATGATATTTTTTCTCTACATGATATATTTTTGTATCGAACAAAAAAATGTGATGCATACCAAAAGTATACTTAGAGCATATGTAAAGAGTGTTTTTCTACACATGTGAGAATGTGTCACAAAACACACGACACATATATATGTTGAGAGTAGAGAAACATACACGTGTCGTAAAACTCGTGACACATATATGTGTCAAGACTATAAAAATATAAAGATTATCATCATTCAACACTATAACTTCCGAGAAGATTACTCATCCTAGGATTACTCTCACCAAAGCACACTTTAACCATGAAGTTTTTTTAGCTTATATACTATCATAAATGTTTAATCATCATCAATTTGAGATTTATTATTTAAGCCTAATAATAGATCATCTCACAATCCATGTTGGACTATTAGCATTTTTTAATTATATTTAATTATATATCTAATGACACAAATATGTATCATAATTTGCTATACTTTTTATTTGTGTCACTAGTGTTTAATCCTTTACAAATAAAATAACACTTTTATATGTGTCGTAAAATAAGTGTGGGCACATACAACTTTTATTGCAGTGAAAGTCAACAACAACAACAACAACAACAACAACAACAACCAAGCATTTATCCCAAATGTTTGGGGTCGGCTACGTAAATTCTATTTTTTCATCCCCTTCTGTTGCAGGTCATTTCCTCCGTTATGTTAGTCTTAATCATATCCTTCTTAATTGTTTCTGATCAAGTCATTCTAGGTCGACCTCTAGATCTCCTAGCCTCATTAACTCTAATATTATCATTTTTTCTAATTGGTGTACTAAGGAGTCTCATTTGTACATGACCAAACTATCTTAATCAACTCTCTCTTATTTTATCCTTAATAGACGCAACCTCTAATTTACTACAAATGCATTCATTTCTTGTCCTATCTTTTAATATATACACACAAGAACATCACAACATTCTCATTTCTGCTACACTCATTTTTTAAACATATTTTTTAATTACCCAACGTTCTGACTCATAAAATATAGTTGGTCTTATAAACGTCCTATAGAATTTTTCCTTTAGTTTTATTGGTATTCTACGATCACATAAGACTCCCGAAGCACTGCTTCATTTTAACCATCCCGATTTAATTCGATGCACGATATCATTCTTTATCTCACCATCATGCCTAATGATAGATACTAACTAGCAAAAATGATTAGTTTTAGGTATTTCTTGGCCATCAATATGTACCATAGGCTCTATTTCTTTCCTACTTTTACTAAAAATGTATTTCATATATTCTGTTTTTGTTCTACTAATTCTAAAATATTTAGTCTCAAGAGCTTGTCTCCATCTTTCTACTTTAGCAATAATGTCTCTTCTAATTTCATTAACTAATACTATATCATCAGCAGACAACATACACCATGGAATTTCCTCCTAAATGTGCTTAGTAAGTTGGTCTATAACTAATGTAAAAGATAAGGACTTAAAGCTGACCCTTGATATAAACATTTGATAATAGGAAATGGTTTAGTCTCTTCTTCATTAGTTCTTACTCTAGTTGTTACTCTATCTTACATAACTTTAATCACATCAATATATATATGCTAGATACATGTTTCTTTTCTAACACCCACCACATTACCTCTCTAGGTACTCTATCATAAGTTTTTCTAGATCGATAAAACCATATGTAGATCCTTTATCTTCTCTCTATATCTTTCCATCAACCGTCTCAAAATATGTATAGGTTTCATAGTTGACCTCCCAGGCATAAAACCAAATTGATTTTCAGATATAAATGTATCTTTTTTTAGTATTTGCTCAATTACCCTCTCCCAAAGTTTTATAATATGACTCATGTGTTTTATACCTTGATAATTTGAATAACTTTGTATACTCCATTTATTCTTATATATTGGTATCAAATACTAATCATCCACTCATCCGACATTCTTTTCATCTCGATAATCTTATTAAATAGTTTAGTTAACTATCCTAAGCCTATATCTCCAAAACATTTCCAAACTTTAATAGGGATATTGTCCGGTCCTACGGCTTGTCCACGTACTTTTCATTTTTTGTAAAGTATCTTTAACCTCGCTAATCCTAATTTTATGATAATATCTATAGTTTTTATCATTAACATTGATAAAAGTAACCCCTCTATCCCCCCCCCCCCCCGACTGTCACTAGAACTTTTTGATCCTCACTTTTAATACACCTAATATTACCAAAATCTCTACTATTCTTTTCTCTAATCTTAGTAAGCTTAAATATATATCTTTCTCTCCCTCTTTAGATTCTAACTCCTTATAAAAATTTTCATAAGCTTTGTGTTTATTCTTAGTAACCGCTCTTTTTGCTTCCTTCCTTACTAGTTTATATTTTTCTAAGTTTTTCCTACTCCTACACTTTTGCCACTCTTTATATAAAGTTTTCTTCTCTCTAATAACCTTTTGTACACTCTCATTTCACAACCAACTCTCCTTACAGTCTAATCTACAATATTTAGATTCTCCTAGTATATCTTTAGTCACTTTCTTAATACAAGAAGACATGTTATTCCACATAATATTATAGTGATAGTATTTAAGAAAAAATTTGATTACATGCACACTTGTCTATATACTACCAAAAAAAGTTGTAAATTATTATATATTTTTATCTTAACGTGACACAAACAAAAAATATGCGTATATCATGTGTGGAGAGTGTCTTTCTATACATGTGAGAATATGGCACAAACATTGTGACACTTACATATGTCATAAAATTTGCAATACATACATGTGTCGTAAAACTAGACACAATATATATATCGAGAGTACTGGTGTGTGTGTGTGTGTGCATTACAACACTCATGATGTATACATGTATTAAGAGTGGTGACACATAGTTGTGTCTAGATCATAAAAATATAAAAAATATCACTAATTAACACTATAATGTTGGCCTTTTAATTTGATGATGCTTTAACAAATAATTTATGATTAATATTGTTTGTCTAGTGTTTATATTTTTTTTATTTATTCTAGACAAGCAATGAGTTGGAGGATGGGTGGACTAGAGCTTTCACGATCATATCCTTTGAAGAATGGAAAGAATATCGGTATGAAGCCATTACAATTCAAGTCAATTCAAAATCAAGCTTCATCCATAAAGTTTACCAAGACAAGCTCAAATTGAAGATCAAGATAGCTTGGGTAAATAGTTTAGGCTTTATACATTGTGTGTTTAATACTTCAAGCTCAATATTATACACACACAATTTAATGGTTTATTTGTTTTTTATTTATTCACAAAAGTTTTTACAAGCAAATAAGATATTTATATACATACATATTTATTTTTCTTGTGGATAAGTTGTTTTTAGTTTAGCTGTATAGATATGAAATGATAGTTATATTCATATACATACTCATACGTTTCATATTTATTATTTGTGTTTTTGTAAAATGCATATTTTATACAAAACATCATTTTTGTGGAAATATTGTGTTATTCGTTTTTGGACTTAACAATAATTATATACATCCTTTATTAAGTCTATAAAATCATTTTACAAAGTTTCAAAACATTAGTTTAGTCAAAATGACAAATTTCAAGTATGTTCATTTTTATGTTTAGACTATTTTTAAAAAATGATGAGATTTTACTATTGGGAAGTGCAGTTCCAAAAATTCTTTAAAACAGGCTGATAATGTGTTATCAGTCGACTGATGCAAGGGTTCAGTCGACTGATGAACTCACCTGGAATTATCAAAAGTTTTTGTTTTTGCGTCTGATAAATTATCAGTCGATTGATGAACTCATTGGTCGACTGATGATATCTTCAGTCGGCTGATGAGATGCCAGTTGCATGTAACGATCAGCTCATCAGTCGACTGATGAACAATATTAGTCGACTGATGCCTGTAACAACTAGTTTTTCCAACTTTCTGTTTTTTATCTTTTTGCTGGGTTTTCTTGGTTTTTGGTTTTCATCCTATATATACCCCTTTACCATAACTATTTTGAGCAAGTAAAAAGAAAGGTTTAAAACAAGTTTACAAGAGTTTAAGATTTATTTAAGTTTGTTTTAGTGTTTGTTTGGTTTGTGAAGAAGTTTTCACAAGTGGAGGAGATCATCTTCATAGTTTGAGCTTCAATCTTCATCTCTCCATCTTGTTTTTCAGAGAATATTTTATAAACTCAATACTAGCTTTGCATTAATTATTTGTTGTTTGTCATCTTCATTAAGCTAGTGTTTACATTGAGTTTATATTTGATTTTCTCTTTGTTCACACACAACCATTGAGCTTATTGTATTTCATACATAGTATAATTTAAGATTGTGGGTTTGTGACATTGAGAGTGAGCTTTCATTGTGTTCTCATCCATATTAGAGAACAAATTATTGTATAGAGATTTTATTATGAGGATACAATTTGTAATATACTTGTACACCGAGAGGAGTGTGTGGCGAGAGACGAGGTCGTCCCAAGAGGAGTGACATCGGTAGTAAAGCCTAGAGAGGTTGTAAATCGGGGCATTTGAAAGAGACACGAGCTAGAGACCAACACTTAGATGGTGTAGAGTGGGATTGCAAGAGTATTGATTGTAAAGTTTTCGGTGAGCTAGAAAACTGAGTGTGAGGTGTAAACGCTTTCGGGTGAGCATTGAAAACCCGGTGTGATAGTGGACTTCTCCCCGGGAGTAGGGAACGGAGACGTAGAATGAAAGGTCCGAACTCCGTGATCGTTTGGTTGTGTTTGAGTTTGCATTGACGTTCATTTATATTTGTGCTCATTGCTCATATCGTCATTGTTTCGTTATTTAGTTTGCCCACTATATTGTTATACATTTGTTTGTTTCACCATTGTGTTATTTGTATATCCTTGCATCTATATCTTGTTGCATATCTAATTTGCTAGGATATTTGTTAATTAGTTTTAATTAGCATTAAATCGGATTAGATTAGCATATACCCTATTCACCCTCCCTCTAGGGTTCTTTTCTAGTGACATTAGGGTCTAACATATAACTCCCTAGAAGGTCACCTATCCTATAAATACTCTCACCAAAGCACACTTAACCATAAAGTTGTTTAGCTTACACAATATCATAATCGTAAATATTTAATCATCGTTAAAATTAAAATCTAGGATTTTTATATAAGCCTATTAATAGATTATCACATAATCCATATTGGACGATTAACTTTTTTCAATTATATTTGGTTATGTATCTAATGATACAAATATTTGTAGTGATGTGTATCACTTATGTAATAAGTGACAGCTATGATCCTCTCCATATTCTTGGGTATGATTTTGATCATTCCTACTCTTAGACTATTCACCTCTAGATTAAGTTAGTGTTTTTTTAATGATATATGAATTGGTCGTCTCGCCCTGTTTTTTACCTTAAAAAATGTTGTTGATTTGCCACACTTTTTTTTATCACTATTATTTAATTCTTTGCAAATAAAATGATATTTTTATATGTGTCATAAAATAAGTATAGACACATTCAATTTTTGTTGTAGTGATATGCACAAGTCTCTTATATTGTATATGGAATTTATCGTAGAATCATCTACCCTTTAAAAGAGGGAGTTCTAAAAAAAACTTTTCCCACCCCAAATTACCCTTCAACCAATGTTAATATACCAAAGTTATCCCTTATAATCGTTACACAGAGTTCATCGTCATCAGAAACCAAAAGCCCTAAACTTACCGTCGGTTACGCCTTCCCTTTGGCAACCGGTTACGCTTCTCGTCAGCCAACGTCGTT
>BQKN01065528.1:792622-833029 GCA_022839385.1 Asparagus kiusianus | reverse complement strand
TTTTCCAGCATGAAGAGACTCTTTTCAGCACACTTTAAATTGTCTACTTTTCAGTCCGTTTTATTGATGCTGGTGCTTTTCTTGTTGCATTGTTTATGAAATTACTTATTGTAATTATTTCAGTCATCAAATGATTCATTAAGTTCCCATTTTGGTTTCATTTCAAGTCATGTTGTAAACTTACATATCATAGTTAACAATGATATTGCAGAAAGATGTACGTTCAATCATTACTATGCATCTAATGTGCATTGGTCTTTGATTATAATTACATGATTACAACTATAATTTTGATAATTTGAATGTTTTTTATGCAGAGGAGTAAATTACCTCCACCAGTGCAAACCTAACCCGATAATTTTTTGTGATCTAAAGCCAAAGTATGATGGAAGAGAATTGAAGTTAACCTTTTCATTTCATAAGTTTCACAGTGAATTTTTTATTTACTTGTTGATTTTTATACTTACTATTTGGACTTTTGGTAAGGTTCCAGAAATATATTGCTAGATAATAGTGGCCAGTTGAAGGTAGCAGACTTTGGTTTGATCAAACTGACAAAATTATCCCATGATAAAGCAAAGTTAGCACATCCGCAAGCAAAATTAACACTTTGGGTAAGTCATTATATCTAAGAAGAACCATGGAGATATTTCTACTACACATAGAAATACCTTGACGTCCATTCTGATTTGAAACTAACTTTTTTCTTTATCTTCGAAGTAGGAAATCGGTAGCCTATATAAGTGTTGAATAAATTTTTGTAGTATTCTGGTGTCCAGATTTCACTGATTTCAGTGTAAGGTTTTAGTTGTTCTTTCAATTATCTTTCGACAATACACATTTGATCATATTTAAGCTGTTCCTTAACCATATTTAAGCTTTTTCTTAAAATATTACAGATATGGCCATCTAAGCAGGGATTATAGGTACCTTTTCAGGATAGAAATTTTGAATATTACCAGTACGTATTAGTCTGTTGTATGCTACTACATACCTTATTAGCTGTCATGAATTCCTGTAATGTTTCTAATGGTTGTGTCTTTCCCTACATAATTTGGTTAGACATTGAAGGTCAATATTTAAAGTTTACTCGTGACCAATAAAAAACAGGTTTTGAGCATTTTAAAAGTTGTCTGAGAATTGCATCTACATGTGAAACAAGCTGTTCTGGGAATTCACAACACTGTACCCCAGTTTGTAGGAATCAGTTTCCTTGAATCTTTGGTATTTTATGATGACTGTTATGTCTCATGTTGTGTATGCTATATCCTGAATCATAATTTTACTTCCAGGTTTCAGAATTTTCACCCACAACATCAACTTCTATGGGTCTGCCCAAAGAGTTTCATGGACATTGTCAATCACTTAGAGTCTAATTATTTGAAGGTTTGCTTTGATTGTTTATAATCTTTTCCCTGAAGTTTAATGCATTTGATACTTATTGTTAAGTGCTTCTTTATTATCTTGAATTTGGTACGTCTTTTCTCAAACTTTTGCTCATGACTTTTATGACCCCGTTACAACTTCAATTCTTCATGTAGGAATGTTACTGCTGGGCCCAAATTGCTGCCTGATAAAATATTAGGGAATAGTCTGACTGTATCATAAGATAAAGTTTGTTTTGCAGCGTTACGCCTTGTGTTTTATATTTTGAACTGGAATTTCAATCAAACTTCTTATGATCCTTATGGTGGCAAAATATATTCCTGCTCTTCTGGAATTAGTTACGACACCTCCTTAGCGAAGAAGTTTGGACGTTGCTTGGTGCATGTTGGCTTCTGTGCCTTATTTGGCTCTAATATGTTCCATACATTCTTAGACGACTATGACACTAATTTTTTTCCTGCTCTTATCAAAGTTGATTTGCACATTTTCCATTATGAGGAACCATATTCTATGAATTTGTTTAATTCTTGCACTCATGTTAATTGTCTAAATAACCATCGTAATCTGCTTGTAGCCAGGACCCACATGGCGTGATGCTTTGTTGTCAAGTGGACACATTGTTTGGCTTTTGAATTTGTATGCATCACTCATCCAAAAATATTCATCTGATGTGAGATGGGTAGATTCACCCCTTGTTGTGTCTGCTAGACAGCTTATAGTAGAGTTCTGCTCTCTGTCTGGGGCTATTTTCCCTTCTGGTAAAACTGTTCAAACAACTACATTGCTGCCAGAAACTAAATATTATCTCTTAAATAATATATTGATGCTCCGTTCTGTTCTATTTATCATAATTACATCATTATATGGTAGTTAGAGAATTCAGAAGTTTTTCTGTGATGCATATACAAGTTACTATTGTTATTTTCCGCATTTCTATAAGACAAACTTTCTTCTGCTCTTAGCTCTCTAATTTGCTTTGTAGATAGCTGTTATTGTTACAAATTTATTCTTGTCTGTATATTATTATCTTGCATCAGGAAAGATAATTTAAATGAAATCCAACAAAGGTTGCAAAGATGTTTTGAATGTGAATATCTTCAAACGAACTAGATTTGGTTTTTGATGGATAGCGTGATTGGAAAAAGAAAATACAGTGTTAAATTTCACACGACAGGATTATTAGCTTTAAATTTTTGCTTAGTTATAGATCTCCCTTGCATTTAGCAAATATACAGCAAAGATTTTTACTATGTTGCCATTGTTCTAGAAGAAAATTTCATGTAACTTCATATGACTGACTCATTGTTTTTTGTAGGTTTAAGTGAATGGAAAGGAGACTACTACTCTTTATAAGTTATTGAAATCAAAGAAAGGAGCTTTTTTTTGGCGATGGCATCAAGTGGATTTTCAATAAATTCTTTGTGGACAAAGATGAAAAAGTTGTGGAAAGATATGCACCGATAACCTCACCTTTGAAAATGGAGGCACAACTTTGATAGTGTACTGTATAATTTTACTTTACTTTTATTTGTACTTATTATTGCAACTATGCTTTATCTTCCAAAAAAACAATACATAGCTTTTTGGGGTTTGTAGGAATTTAAGTGCCTTCTTTGAGGGACTGAATTGCTGTTAATGCGAGTATGTGATCTTATGTATAAAAGGGGTGCTTCTTTTAGAAAACTTGTATGTAAGAAATATTATTTATTTTTAATTATTGGCTTTCAACAATAAAGCTATGTTTGCAAGCTATCATATTGACTCTTGTCTACTCTCATTGTATGTATATCGCCATGCTAATTGAATACTTTCCTGGCTTGTAATGTGATGCTGAATATTAGTTATTTACAGTTGAGATCAACTTACATCTTCTTGATTGTGCAGTCACTTTTATCACACGCACCCCATATATATGGTTGATTAGGTTTCTTCTCTATGGACAATATTCTAAGTCCTGTGAGATAATGGTTAATTGGTATTCATCTTGATATGCATCACGTGCAACACTAAATATATCATAAAGACAAATATGATTCTTTTTAGTTATATTATCATGATTTTCCTCCTTTGGTTTCATATGCACTTGAATTTATCAATGATAGAACTGTTATTTTAAGAGTATGATTCTTTGCTTCTTTGCCTTTTCAAAAATTCCTGATTATGATTAAATAAGTAAGACCAAAGAAAAAAAATTATGCTATTATTTTAATAACATATATATTGGATGATTATGATTCTTTCAAAAAATATTGGATGATTATGATTAAATAAGTCGTCTATTGTCATCTGTAAATATGTAGTATTGGTTGATTGAAACTCAATGGTGTATATAAAATAAAATTCTTTTATAAAATTATTCATTGTTTTCTATTGTTAAGGATGCAAACAATCTAATATCACCCATATGATACATAAATGTAATTTCATTATTCAATCCTTTTGAAATTTTAATTTTTATCCATATGTTTGATACATGGTTTAAATTAAATAAATCTAAATAAAATGAATCAATAATAAATTAATAAAGTAAAAAAATTTCACGTGCATTGCACGTGCAGTCCAACTAGTTTCTAGAAAACTATCATTTCCCCCGGAAGTACATATGTACATTTTCTAAAGAGACTACGTAAGTCTCAAGTGATAATGAGGGCAAGGGTTAATGACAATTTTGTAAAGAACGATCCCAAGTTCATGTTTTTCTGTACGCTGGCATATAAAAAAATTGCATCTATAGTGTAACAAAAAAGGAGGCCATATATATAGTCCAAATTAATAGCTATAGATTATCTAAAGTCACAATCTATATATTCTTATACACCAAACCAAAAGCCTAACAATAAACTCGCCGCTCATATACAGAACAAAAAAATCATATAATTATATAATTAACGCGTATATAGATGAGTACAATAATTAGTAGATCAAGTGTAGAGAACCATAGTAAAATATTCTACCTTAAAAAAAACTGATAAGTTTTGGGACGTAGTTAGGGTCCGTTTGGTTGGTTTCGGAGGAGCTCGAAAGCTGCTACAGATGTCCCTTCTGTGGTAGTTTTCGGGCTCTTTCCCACCCAAAAACAGAGAACCAAACGGACTCTTAGCGGTTAGCGGTTGCATTGAAGTCTAGTGTGTATGGGATTTAAAAAGGCTAGATACTTGATTATGAATGCCTTGTTCGGTGAAGGGAGCGTGGGAGTAGAGCTCAAAGCAAAATCATTGTGTAACCCAAATCATTTTAAAAATCTGAGGAGGACAATTGATTCTCTGGCTGACTTGTTAGCGGATATCTTTCTTGTGAGCTTGAGAACACTCAAGCTCCCTCATTAGTTATTATACTCCCTTCTACTCCTTTGGAATTGAATACGTTTGACCTTTTGGGCTTTAGACGTTTGGTGGCCAGAGACTCTGGATCTCTTGGGCCACGGCCATCATTTTTGACGAAAGGCTGTGATTTGGTTTTCGGGATTGGGTCAGACGCTTCCACTTGATATTTTGTTAAGCAAGAAGGGAGTCGGGACATCATTTTGAGAGAGGGGAGGAGAGTGCGTGCTAGTTTTAGGGTTCTTTTCGCAGAAATCAATTTTAAAATAGGGTCATTATATAAAGGGTTCTTTTTCGTAGAAATCAATTATAAAATAGGGTTATTTTATAAAAATTATATTTGGTCGTCAATTTATAGGCAAACCACATTTAAACGAACGGTTTTTTTTTTGTTACAATCAATCAGTTTTGACTCTTAATATCTCATGAGTGTCTGCTCTAATCCACACGTAAACAAATAGGGAGGGTAGTTTGGTAATTGCATGCCCAATATGCTATCAGAACAACCCGCTCACAATTAATATATTATGAAGTTTAATCATTAAGGAGAACATCCGTCACTAATAGAGTGATGCTATTAATTATAAACCATACCATTCCTTTGAAATTTTCTAATTTGATGTAGTTGAATCAACGATCTACTTATTATCACTATTCAAATTGGTTTGTAATGCCGCGAAAATGAAATATACACTGTGGTTAAACTTACTAATAACTTCTTTCATGACTGATCACATAAAAAAAGTGAAGGAAAGATAAATGAATATTATCATTAATACTGGTGGCTAAACATTTGCTGCGGTGGAAATATACCAAATAATTAATAAACAGTTTGTTTACTATTTGTCCATATATTGAATTTTATATTTGATTTGACAATTTATTTAATAGTAAATGAACAATTATTAGCATTCGGTTCATAATTTGAGTAGAGAAATTTGACGAAAAGTATATTCAATTCGGTCAGTTATCAATCATTCATTTATATTTTAAATTTTAGATTTATAAATAAACTTTATAGCAAACAACGCTGACTGCTAATTTCTTTTACACGTTCACTCCCATGTAAATATGTAAACCAGGCAACCTAATGTAAATATAAGTCCACAGTTTGCGTGCTTTTACATAACACAATGGGCCCATATTAGCAGCTTTAAACAGCTAGGCTCACATGAACAAGTTAACGATGTCGGCCCACGTTACTCGTTAGCAAACAGCCCCGGCCCAGGTAAACATTATGTTCATGGCCTAGGTTTTTCATCCCTGATGTGACGCCTCTCTCCACGAATTTTGCAAATCGCTGCCTTTTGATGAATTTCTCGTAGGGTGCTAAACCTTATCCGTATCCGAGGAAATATACATAATCGTATCTATTAGGATACAAATATGATTAATTAAGTTTATAACCGATAGTATATGGTTACGGATATAGTTTTGTAGTAAAATATTTGTATCTGTATCCGAAATACCTGAATACATATTAGTCATATTCTTATGATAGTTTCGATTCTTAGATTATGGGGTTATAGTTAATTTTGATGATCAAGATGTTTAATCTTAACTTTTTAATTATAATGAACATATTAACGAACTCTTTTGTATCACATGAACTATATTTTTCTTAATACTATCTAGTTTTCTCATATATGTTTTGTATTTGCATGTATATCCGCTTATATATCCGTATGTATAACCGTATCTGTATCCGGTTTTAGTGGATATGGCTATAAATTTTTCTTACCGAGACATATCCGTATATGCATCCATATTCGAGATGAGTAAACGGATATGAGAAGCATCATATCTGAGCCGTATCCGTACGGAATGCACCCCTAGTTTCTTTTCTCGGTTCTATAAACCGCGCTCTCTCTCGATATCGTGGATGGGAAAGTAAGGCTATTCGAATATCCCGAATACACAAGCGAACCGAATCAAAGTTCGATCCAGGGTCCTAAACCGAATTCGAATATTTCTTTATGAACCGAATACGAATTTGAATGGTGCGATGTTCGACTCGATTGCACCCGCGTAGTCGCCCACTAAACTCTGTCCCACATCTGAACACACAAAAAAAAAAAAAAAAAAAAAAAAGACTGAACCTCTGCAACTCAAACATTATTAAATCCACATTTTTTCAACCTCACTACTCTCTCATCTCCACATCAAAAAAGTCTCCAGTTTTAGATTCTTCATCCTCGAAACTTCCTCCTCAAGTCTCTCTCCGACTCGATTCCAAGGGTTTTGTTGCATCTGGAATCTTTGTCTGTTGGTTGGGGATCTGAGCACAAACGGTAAGGACTTTGATCGATTCCCTTTCAATTGATAACGATTTTGTGGAGATCTGAGCGAATTGGAGCTTGCTTAGGGTTTGGAATCGGTTCGTACTTTGGATCGCAGTCTAGTGAAGCGCGTATGCTGTTAATTTTCTTGTAACCTTTGTGAAATCGAGCTTTGGAGCTTGTTTAGAACTGAATTAGAGCAGAACTCGATTCAGCATTCTAAGTACTGTACTGCATTTTTAGGTAGATGTAGATCTCACATTGGTCAACCTTACTTTCAGCTTTCTCAATTAAGAGTTGTTCTTGTAGTTGATTAAAAATGTTTAAAAGATGATAATGATGATTGTAATGTGTCATTTTTTTATTTTAAAAGTAGTTATTTTCTATTTAAAAAATTTCTTTTAACTTTCTAATTTGTTAAATGTTCTTTTTTGTCTTAGGTATGAAACATTGGTCAGGATAAGATGGCTTTTAAGAGCAAGTTCAAGTTGTGTGCACTTGTGGGAATTGCTATATGTGTGTTATCTTTGCTGGTGCACCTACTTGTTGCAGACTATTCAACCGGGGACTTTGTATCATACAAATTGCATGTGGACGATTTTTACTCGATTGGAAAGGTAGACCTTTTTGGATTATGACTGTCACCGCTATCCCTTCTACTATACCGTAAATGTTAATTTACTGAATCCTGGTGCACGTACACGCAGTTCTTAGGGTGATACTTGCGGTGGGAGTGTGGTCATTGTTTTTTAGTTGTCTTAGTTTCTTGATATTGATGTTCCAGATTGGGCAATATAGAAAGCTTTGGCGTTCAGTGAACTCTTTGGAGCCCTTGCAACCGTATGCTAACCCTAGGAGCACTTATGCAGGTATAACGTCCTCATATTCTTTCATTTGTTTTGTTTCCCGTTGGTTGGCATGATCATAGAAGTTCAACGAGAATACAATAATGGTGTGCAAAACAAATCGAACTACTCAAACTTCACTTACTCAACAATTATAATGTAACACAGGAGAACATACCTTAAATTCCTGAGTACGGTGGATTAATTGTGAAATAATTAATGGAAACTGATGCTACGCAAACTACTTCCAAAGCTGAATATTCATGAGGGTTGGCTATTCCAATCATGTGAACTTTCTTGTTCAGAAAAAATAGCTTCATCTTGCTTTAAAGGAATTCATTGTCAAAGTCTACACTTAATGATCAGGTACACAACAAAATCCTGATATCCCGGAAGCACCGTTACTGGCCTCTCTTTAATATGGGTTGGCCTAGGCTCTGAGCAGACTTATATGAGCTCAGGTCTGGTTCCTATTAAGTTGTCTAGCCATCAGTCTTGCTGAAGCAGATCTTAGTCGCCAAGGGTCTGGGTATAATCCAATATCCATAGTCATTTGTTTTTATCACCTCTTTATATTTGTTACTATGTTTATAGTTGCCAACATTTGTTTTTGGGTCTAAAAACAGCAGGGAAAAAAACAAACATTAGACTTAAATATGTGACTTTTTGAAAAGGTGGTTATTCAGTTAAAGGGTGGCTATTGCTTTCATATGTCCAGCCTTTTTCTTGTAGAAAACACAGCGATCTTTTTAAATTCCATCTTTCTTAGCCTATGTTACTTGGGTACTTCTAATTTGAAGCTGTACCCGTACCAGGTACCGGACACGTACCCGTACCCAAACTTATTGGACACTCCTTGCATACATGGATACATTTATTTGAGCCTGTACTCAATTATACAATTCATGTTTTCATTTAAAACAATTGTCATACATTTTTTGGATATATATACCCTACACTTCACATCCACTTCTTGAAAGTTATTGGACACAGATCAGGTTCTGGGTTATATTTTGAATGGTTGTTTGGATGTCTAGTTCAAAAACTAGTGATTTTCCAATTGATAATCCACATAAGAAAAGAAATGTAAAATGTTATAGGAAATTTAATTCTCATCCTTGTCTTCATTTAAATTATTAATTCCAATATATAGTATATATGCATATAAGTATTTATATAGCCGTTTCCCCGTACCCTATATTTTACAAATTTGCTGTGTTTCGTACCCCTACCTGTACCCATGCTAGATAGGATCTTAACTGAAAAGTTCGGTAAAGAAGTTGCAAACTTGTGTTTTCTGTACATAATTTGGAGAATGGTTATAAATACTGGGCTAGGCTACTAGAAAAGCTTGAAGCACTCCGTAAGTACTTGAATGGTGAATTTGTTTATGTGACGACAAATGCGGGTTATCCTTCAATACTCTACATAAATGCGGTGTTCACTAATACATGCCAACTTTGCCGATATTGGGTTCTGGGTGCATTATCGAGCTCAGGCAGAAAACATGCAGAAAATCTGACAGCATGACAAGGCTGGAGTGTTGCTGAAGTTGTTCACACGTTTGTTAGATTTTGGATTCAGAAGAAGAATGAGGGGAACAAGATGAACAATTACCTTTTCCTTTTTTCCCCAGTGTTGTTTGTTGTTTGGGCTGAATGGGGATTTTGCGCTAAACTTATTTTGTCTTTTATGGACGAAGAGGAGCAACAATAAGGAAGTCACGGGCTTTCGGGAAAGATTGGTTTATTTATTTATTTATTTTGGAATTGGAAACAGATGAGGGGGTTGATTTCAGGAGATTTTGATCTATGGATATAATACAAATAAAGAAACAAAGGATAAACTTGTGGCTAGTCTGAAATCACACAGGCATTTAAGTCAGTGTCACACAGATGCTACGCCCGGGAAAATCACATGCCAACTAGTAACTGAAGCTAAACTTTTCAACTTCTATTTCCTCAGCTAAGACAATGAAATCCATAACTCCTTAACTGGAGTTGGAGTCCTATATCTATACAAATTAAATTTCTACAAGTCTAGATAACTCCCTAATACAAGATAAAACCAAACATTTTATCTAAAATCCTAGAAGATAAAATCATATCTAAAATGTAAACTAACAGTTTTATCTACTTCCATCTGCTCCGGAGATAATCCTTCAATTCGTCCTCCATTAGGTATGTCTGACATTGCTTCTAATGAGTGTTTTTCACATCTTTTAAAGCAATCAGGTAGAATTTGACAAAACTGGATGCTTGGTAATTGGATTGATTTTGGAAAGTGGAAAATGCAAGTCAAAAGCTGTCTGAGAAACTACTAGATACTCCATGGTTGAGGCTGCTGGGGTTGGGTAAAGGTCCTCTGTTGACTGCTAAAAGCTGCAAGAGTAATTGAAGATGTACAAAATTTTCAAGGGATCGAGTTGCAAGTTTTGGTTTAATTGCAACATGCATGGGAAGATACGTGAAGATAAATAGAACAGGAAGGGTTCTTTTGTGATTTTAAGGGGGTCTTTGGTAAATGTTCTTCTTGAGAAGGACTTTAAATGCATTAGTAATGCATTTGATGTATGCCACATGGACTGAGTGGTTCAAGAGTTAGTAGGATGCTGCAATGTGGCAGTAGTGGGTTGTTAGTAGTTGGCTTCACAACGAACTGAAAGTATAAAGAAGGAAGAGCACTGCTCATCTCCCCTAACTGAATTCTGAAATAAAACCCAAAATTCTTCTCTGTTCATGAATTCTTTTCTTATTCTCTGTAGTTGGTCAATTCTCTCAAAGCTGGATTGATCCAACGACTCAAATTGGGATCCAGAGGGGCAATCGGAGCTCGATAGCCCTAGAGAAGCTTGGTTTTCTAGCTTCTTTCAACCTCAGAAGTTAATTGGCCACGCTCATGGCCCTCCATTATTTTCCTCTCATGATCCTCGAGTTATCTGGCCCTAAGTGACTTCATATTTCTTTTTATCTATCAAGCTATTCATATGAATATTTTCTGACTTGGTAGAACGCATTCTTATCTAATCTCTTTTAAACAAATCTATTTGAATGTTAAATCATTTTCAGTTTTTGAAATGCCAAACACCATAACTATGTAACATCTCTTCTCTTAGTACCTTTTTGTCTAAGTTCTTTAGAAAGGTTTGTCTGTAAACAAAAGCAACATCGTTACATGTATTTCATTCTTGCTGCATACTTGGTTGTAGCGAGAACTGATAAAATACTAATCTCACTAGGTGTGCATCTAACCAAAGTGTACTTATAGATGTAGATGTAAATCACAAGTTCTTATGTTAAATAGGGATGAAACCACATTAAGATTGATTAAATTGTTTGCTACCCTTGGGAAATATAATTTATCAAGTGAAAATCCCATGAGCAATGCCACATATGAGGTTGAAAAAAATGGAGCCATAACCCCAATTGAAAAATGATGTTTGTTCTTCTCTTTTTCCCCCTATTAGCATCTACATTTTATTTGTGTAGCTTAAGTCTGGTGTAGCATTAATTTTATTATTTTCTATGTAACAGTTCCGAGGAAGCAGAATCGTTTCATATACGTGAAGATTTATGGTGGATTTGATAAGATCAGATCTTCAGTAGGTCTTTTGATGTTTGCCTAGTCTTTTCTTCTCAATTTTCGTTTTAGCCTACTGTTAAATAATTAGATTATGACATGTTTCTTTATTATAGATCTGTGATGTTGTCGCCATTTCCAGGCTGTTAAATGCTACCCTTGTCATTCCTGAGATTCAAGAAAGCCTTCGGTCAAAAGCCGTCAGGTGAAACCTTAAGAATTCCTTTAATAAACACTTATTGTGTCAGTTATTTTGTAATCCAAGCTAAAGGTCCGCTGTTCCTCCCTCTTTCTCTTCTGTTTTTTGCTTCACAGTTCCAAATTTAAGAGTTTCTCATATCTTTACAATGAGGAGCAGTTTATAGCAGCACTCTCAAACGATGTTGTTGTTGTGAAGAGTTTGCCAAATGATCTGAAGGAAGATAGGAAGAAGAACAAGTTCCCCATATTATCACTTAGACGCTCAGCCGCACCCAGTTTTTATATCAGAGAAGTCTTGCCTAAACTTAAAAAAGCAAAGGTCGTTGGCTTTGTGATTGCTGATGGAGGATGCCTCGAGGTTTGTTTCTCTGCCAACACTTTTATTAAAATATTGAACTTCTGTTGTGACATGGACCAGAAGTTCATTTTCATTTTGTGTCCCATGGAAATTTCCGCTTTACATTTGCTTTTCCATAGAACTATTGCATAGTATGAGGTGCACAATACCCCAATAGAATTGTGGATTTGCATTTGAGTCTGTTTTATGCATGATTTTTGAAGTATACGATATATGAGCATGGCAACAAGTCAAGTTAGCTGGATGCTTCATAATTCATATTCTCATTCTAAATCCCTAGCAGTATATGTATGTAGCATACCTTCAACATTTTTATTCTGATATATAACTCGATATACTATTTAGAGAAGCCCTGGAACCTGCCAACCTCCGAGGAGACTTTTCTATCTGTCAAATAAAAGTGAACCCAGCAGACTTGAAATTTAGGATAGAGGCTCTGTTGTTGTTGTTTAATAACAATGAACCCAACCTTCTGTAAAGATGACTAAACTGGCTATTTACCAACTGTATAAAATTTGTTATGTAAGGCAGTGCTTTCCCAAAAGATCATCCAAAGCTTTCAACTGGGTTTGACTGACCTGACAACTGCTTCCACGTAGTGGATCTCAAATCCGCAGTGAGGAAATATTATGAGCAATTTGATAAAAATGTCTTATAAATGCTTGCATAGAGGATCATATTTCATGATCAAAAGGCCTGGAAAAATTGAAAAAGCCTAGAAGAAGAGTACAGTTATATGTTTTGCTATCTTAATAATGTTCATGTTCGAGACATAAAATCATGTCTAAATCATATCTGAAGGGCTTGAAGCTTCCCTTAGACATAAAATGTTAATCATATCGTCTTTCAAACTTTTATGTTTCTTATGGAGTTGAGAAGTCCCAAACTTGATTTGTACCAATCATCTGATCTTAGTAGGATCACTGGTGTATTCTGACAGGCTGACAGCCTACGTCCAGCAATCCCTCCACATACACGCGAGCGCATAGCATTCCTGCATGCAACAAAAAAATTGCTGCTAAAAGTAAATCCCTTTGTTCCACAGTTTTTCTTAAACATAAATGTTAATCTTTGTGGTTTGAAACTTGTATTTTCTATGTTGTAATGTAGAATTCTCAAACTTGATACATCCTGATCTTACTCAGGTCACTGGTGTTGTGTGACTGGCTGACAATGTACCTCAACACGTTCATCCACACACAGACACATCATCCACCCACCCACCCATCCATGCATGCGCCCGAAAGAATTGGTGCATTGAATTATCTTGTTTTTCCATAAATTAATATCTAGGTTGCTTCTAGGAATGGTTTGTATTATTTACATTTGATTGTAAAATATATGCACTGGTATGTGCCTAACACAACTGAATTTCTGGTAGTTTTGAAAACAGTTCTCTTCAGATTTCTAATTCTATCTCTTATAATTATAGCCCATTCTTCCTCCAAGCATGGCTGAGTATCAGAGACTTAGATGTCGGGTTGCCTTCCATGCTCTTCAATTCCGCCCAGAAATTCTTGCGCTTGGGAACCAAATAGTTGAGAGGTACTTCTGTTTATGATTTGTTATGGATATCTGGGACATATGTTGTTTATTTCGTCATGTTTACTGAAGTTTTCTGAAACCTTCCTGCCTAACTTTGTTGTGTTCATGTTCTTTGTACTTGAGTATTGACAAACACTCTTTTTTTTTTCCCAATCTGAATTCAAAACTACTTGCAGATTAAGGGCTTCTGGTCGTCCATACCTGGCATATCACCCAGGTCTTGTGAGAGATAAACTAGCATTTCATGGGTGCGCGGAACTTTTTCAGGTTCATTGTTTAAACTATCAACTTTTTTCTCCTTTATTGCCACCATCTTATACAAATTTTACCCCGTTTATGCTGCATCTGATATCTTGGCCTGTAAACCTAAATGGCTATTAGTAGGCCAAATTTCAAACCTCTTGCATAATTTGAATGATTTCCATACATATTCCCATATATGATTAGGTTATTACTTTATGCTTCCTAGGATATTCATACTGAACTTATCCAGCACACAAGGAAACAGATGATCAAACGTGGGCTTGTTCATGAGAAACTAAGCATTGATTCAGTAGCTCACAAACGAAATGGCTCATGCCCTCTTATGCCCGAAGAGGTAAAGTTAAATTATTGTTTTATTGAATAAAATAGTTCTTGATCCTGAAATGACTAATTATCTGCTTTTTTTGGGTGTTACTGATTTCATATTTTTGTGGCACATATGGTCAAAGCCATCAGAAAGTTCACTGATTTCATAGTACTTATAAGTTGCAAAAATTTTGCTCTCACAGACACAAGTTATTGGTGGATGTGATTTCATTTGTCCTTGGTTTGTGTATATATGAATCCCATGCACTATAGAAAATAGTAATTTGTAATTTTTCACCTGATTATCTGGACTGTTTTCCGACAAGTGAGCTTGAAGGTGCTCCTTGAATGCATGACCCGAACTTTTGTTTCTCCACAAGTGGTTACTACTTTTCTCAGGCGTCTTTTCCAGCAATCTTTAAACTGATGTCAGTCTAGTCAACCTTATGTTATTTTAGAAGTATTCTTATTTTTTAAGATCTCGGTTTCTTGCCTCTTTAAAGAACATTCTCCATAAAAGCATTGCCCATAAAAACTTATGTTATTTTAGATGTATTCTTATTTCTATGTTATTACGAGAAAAGAAGTTTCACAAGATTGTAATCAGAGCAGCTGGTTTGCTGCTGTAATTTGCGCTTTGGCTGCTTTGGCTATTGGAGACTTGATATTTTTGCAATAACATCGCTAACTCTGAGGTCTGAATGCTGAGTCATCATTATCCACTGTGAAAGTAGGAAAGTTGCTTGGATGGTTGACAGCTGTTATGTGACGACTAGGAAAGATGGCATTAGTCTTGAACATAGTTAATTATATTGATCCTGTACTTTTCTTAACTGCTTTAATATAGTTGCCCTGATCTCTTAGGAAATTGCTTGCAAGCATGGTAGGATTTTTCAGCTTTTACTCAAAAGCATTTACATTATATATTTTTTCTTTATCTATTAGTTTCTGCGAGCTCCTTTTTCTTTTCTGGTAAGCAATTTGTTACCTCCTCCATCTGACATACTTCACTTTTTGACACTGTAAAGGTGGGACTTCTCTTTCGGGCAATGCGGTATCCTCCAAATACGATAATTTATTTGGCTGGTTCAGAGATATTTGGGGGGCAAAGAGTGCTTATCCCTTTCCGTGCCATGTATGCAAATACAGTAGATCGTACTTCTGTCTGCAGTGAAAAAGAGCTGTCTCACATATTGGGCCCAGAATCTCCTCTTCCTTCTGTTCAATCCAAGTCTGCTCCAGTCAAAAGTGAGAAACAACTCATTGAAGAATGGAAGAAAGCTGGACCTCGGCCACGCCCTCTTCCACCTCCTCCTTCAAGGCCCTTCTATCAGCATGAGAAGGAGGGTTGGTATGGCTGGGTTGCCGAGGCTGACAAAGAACCGGAGTCATCACCTATAGATCTGAGAATGCAAGCACACAGATTGATCTGGGATGCGCTAGATTATTATGTCTCTGTCGAAGCTGATGCATTCTTTCCCGGCTTTCATAATGATGGGAGTGGGTGGCCTGACTTTTCAAGCTTAGTCATGGGTCACCGTCTATACCAAATGGCCTCCGGGCTAACATACCGCCCTGATAGGTAAAAAAATATATGACTTACTAGGTTCTTTTGGTGTCAACTTTACAGATAGGGTTAATTGCATGTAGACCCCCTTGTGATATTTCTGTTTAGAACGATTATCTCTCTAGTTTCATCGTTCCATATAACCATTGTGTTAATTTTTTTTGACTCTTTTACCCTCATATAGATGCACTAATTTCACCCATATAGATGCACTAATTTCACCCGTATAGATGCACTAATTTCACCCTGGGTCAATGTCTGCCAAAATCTCACCAAGGGTAAAAGAGTTAAAAAAAATATAACCCTTGGGGGTTAGGGGTAGTAAGTGAAAAACAAGGATACTACACAGGATCTATGTGCAATTAACCCGCATAGATAACTCTTACATATGTTTAGGCAGGATCATATGCATCAGTTCAATTAGCCTTCTCTATTTTCCTCTCATTTATCCTCATGCTTCATTAAACATCAAAATTTTGGATTCATTTATGGCAAGAATATGAATGCTCTGAATTATCATTTTCTTTTGAACTTTTTTGCATAAAATGCTGGTTGCTTTGGTCATTTCATTGTTCATGTGCACATATGGACTAATTCAGGAAAGGTAGTAGGCAAGTTTGAAATGTGAGTTAACAAACTGGGCCCCAACAACTAGTTTTCCTTCTTCAATATATTCATTAGCCTCAGATTATGTCACTCTGCAGAAATCAAAATTTTGTTTTCTCCATTTTAAAGCTTTTACGGTGTAGGTAATCATGTAGAAGTCCAAGTCTGTCATATATGTCCTAGTTAACTTAGTTTTTGGGAGGATGTCCTAGTTGATTCATGAGACCATGATGTAGTAGAAGTAGTAGTTGATAATTCAATGTCGCCAAAACGTTCGCCGATGGGTTTGCCTGAGTCCACGAGCGAAGATACTCCCAAATCCATGGATTGTTGGACACGAAGGCTGGAATCCACTAGTTGAAAGAGAGAAATCTCTAGGTTTTAAAAATAAATTTATTGATGCAAAATGAGTACAACGGGTGCCTTAAATAGGCAATTAGGCATACACTTTCTTGATGAAAAAGAAATCTAAATATTGCCTTGAAGAAAAAGAAATATAAACTAAGAAAAGAAATCTAAAAACTCTTGTAATTTATTATGAAATTTGTCCTAGCTTTTCCTAAAAGAAAAAGAAAACTAAACTATGGAAAGAGATAAAAATATCTCCTAATTTATTCAAAGCAATCAAATCTAATCAAATATGAGATCTAGGATAAATTTTATCTCAGATTACTACTCTGCTGCATCAGACTACCCTCATTGGAAAGAACTCATCCTCGAGTTCGGCACTGGATATGAAGTCATATATTAGTCTCCTCTTGTTGAAAGAAGCTAGACGTCAAGCTTATATTTGTTTGAATAGTTGCTTTTTGCTAAACACTCTTTTTTCGTGCGCCGATCAACATCTACCTTGTACTTAGCATTAATTTTTTTTCCATCCGTTGTTTTACCTTCTTGGCTAGTACTTCTTCTGAAACAAACTTGAGTATGAGCCTTTCCTACACCATGTGTGACTGGCGACATGTTGATCTATAGTTGACTTGAAAAATTCATCCAAATATTTTGTTTGTTGCTTTTCATAGTCTAGTGCCTAAAGTATCATCTCATTCTTGCTGAAATCATTGACAATTGTTGCTTCCAAACAAACTCATACTCCGTCCACAATTCTTTCATCTCCTTTGCTATGGATTCTCCATCATGCAAGTTAAAAATATCATGAATCCTCTCGCTCTTTATTATACCCTACTCCATTGGGACAATATCGATAGGTGTAGTATCACTCAGAATAGCTCTGGGAATCCCAAGCACAACGAAGGGTTGCAGCTCAAGGGGAATCTCGGTGCTTCAAAGTCTTCTTCCCCAATTACGAACTGGGCATAAATTTCTTCTGCTATCTTCAATCTTCTGTCAGCATCTGGTTGACCTCCACTAAAAAGCCATTCTTCTCAGCAGTCTGAGTCTCTATCTTGGATGGCTTTGGTTCTGTGATTGACATAACTGATGTAGTCATATTTGTTTCTTCTTTTGTGCTCTTGACTACTCTAGACTCTTGCTTTGAGGTAGATTGTGGTTGTTCGTCAAAGGAAGGTGGATCGAACTTTATCTCGAATCCTTCAGCATCATGAAACGTCAGTAGTAAGTATCCTCGGCCATAATCATGACGCTGCCTTCATAGATATTGTTGTTGGATTCATGTTGTAGAGTCGGATCTCATTTTTTACGACCATCATGACCAACGTGATCTCGATTATCACCATTGCTTTTCTTCATTGTTGTCAAGAGTCAGGTCAGTTGCTGCAACATAGTGTCGACCTTTTGTTGTATACTTTTAAATTCGGTACGGAGGACGGGATTGATGTCGGCCATCGTGAATGAGGAACTTGTTGCTCTGATGATACCATTTGACGTAGCGAAAGTAGTAGTTGGTAATACGCCATTGTGGAAATGTTTGCCAATGGATTTGCCCGAGTCCATGAGCAAAGATAATCTCGAATCCACAGGTTTTTTGAATATACGAACACTGGAATCTACCAGTTAAAAGAGTGAAATCTCTAGGTTTTAATAGAACTTTTCATGGATGCAAAATGAGTATAATGGGTGCCTTTAAATAGGCATACACTTGATGAAAAAGCACCTTGCCTTGAAGAAAAAGAAATCTAAACTAAGGAAAGAGATCTAAAATCTCTTCTAATTTACTTTGAGATCTCTTCTAACTTTTCCTGAAGAAGAAAAAAAAAACCTAGACTATGAAAAGAGAGAAAGTATCTCTTCTAATTTATTCAAAGCAATCAAATCTAATCAAATATGAGATCTAAGATAATCTTATCTAAGATTTACTACTCTGCTGCATCAGACCGCCTTTCCATCCAATGCATTCTTTACTTTGTTGATCCATCATTCTACATTTGATTTTTCTGTAATATATAGAGTGTTGGAAGATTCAAATCAAGACTTCATTATGGCCACAGGATAGGTGCTTTAGTGCATGACAAACGTTGACCACTCAGAATACATCCAATCTTCAATCTCTTCTGTTAGTTTTATGAGGCAAACTTGCAGACTTCTAATATTTACACTGTTAACAAATCTTATATTGTCTTCTTCCAGGAAAAACCTTGTTGGGATGTTTAAAACTATTAGGGATCACCTCTATCATCCAAAACGCAACTGGACTGAATTAGCGCGGGGTCATCTTAACAGAAGTTTAGGTATAGATGGGTTAATATTAGAGGCTCGAACATCAAAACCCACATCATTTCTCTCCCACCCTCTTCCCGAATGTTCCTGCAGAGCATCAAAACCAGCAGACATTCCAAAACCCGTGAAAGGTTCAAAGGGAGAAATTTTATATGGTGGAGAGGACCTATGCCCAGATTGGATGCTCCGTGGCCTTTCGATGGTTCTTACGAAGTCTGAGAGTACTAAAGAAGAGGGAGTGGAGGAGAATGAGCCACCTGAAGAGTATTCATATGCTGAAGGCCAATTGGACTCTGATGAAAAGAGTAAAACCGATGCATCTAGATCCAATGAAGAAGATGAAGCCATGGATCCTGATGATTAAAGCTCACTGGTTTCGATTTTTACACGTACTAAAATCATTACTGTGCTGCCCGAGGATTGCAGAGAGATCAGACGGGGGTGTAAACAGAGAATTCGATTCATTCATGAAGTCCTCTTGTACATCGGTTAGTATACAGCTTGAGGAGTTGATCTAATCATTTATTTATTTGCCTGTGCCTCCCATTAGATTGGCGTATATATATAAGCTTCTTCTGTACATTATCATGTCTAATGTTTTTGAGGATCAGATGTGTACAATGGCCCGGGAGGCAGTAGCAGGGCTTTGATGTATTCAGGGGCTACTGATCTTTGTGCTTTTCTGATTTTGATGAAATTTTGATAATTTGATTATAATCTGTTCCATTGTGTAGCAATAATTGCGGACTGAGTGAAACATAGTTTCCAGGTTCACATTAGAGCAACATTTTCTCTCCTTTTTTGCTTATGATATCCTAAGTTTCTTTTGTTTTAAATCACATTTTCATGATCTTCCTGAGTTGTACTCTTAAACGTGCAGTCAGCAGACCTCATAATTTACTGAACGGCTGATCTTTGCAAGTTGCTTTCTTTTAAATACATATATATATTACAACTTGTAGCAGTGTAGCGTATTATTTATTTATTCACTTTGGGTGTTCTCGGTTTTTTTTTTGCCTTCAAAGTTTGTGGATGGTAACGAAGGACGCTAATCATTCACTATATTGGCCCACTATTTGCGACGGCAGATGGTCATTTGTTCTGAGAGCCATAACCTTCTCTTTTTTTTCGCCTTTCTTGTTCAGCAAAGGTTGCTATCTGATCTAAACATGTGTCCTCATATTTTACATGTGATCACATCTCATTGGCTGTGGAATCCAGGACTAGACACCGTTTTTGTTCTTGTTCTTTGGGGGTGGGGAGTTGGGTGGGGATGATGGCGATTGGGTTGTGTTTCTTTCACAGGGTGCCATCATGGGACTAGTCTTTGAGATCCAAGAGCCAAAAAAAGCCATTACCTTCTTGATAGCACCTGCATCAGACATCATCTTCTGTCCAGAACTCACGATGCTTGAGGGTTTTGTTTGACAACCGTCTTAAAAAAAATTGGGTCAGGATTGATCCTAGCTTATATCTAGGGCTGTCCAAAATACCCGCCGGCCCGGCCTCGGCCCGGAATTCCGGGCCAAGCCGGGTTCCGGGCCCGGGTCCGAGTTACCCCAGCGGCGCCCGGCCCGGGCCCGGCCCGGCTCGGAACAGGGCCGGCGTCGGGTCACATTCCGGGCCGGGCAGCCCGGGCCCGCAGCCCCGGCCCGGGGCAACGGTCACCAGTGGTGACCGTTGCCTGAAAAATCCGGGCCGGGCCGGCCACAACGGCTAAAAACGGCCGTTTGACCGTTTTGCCCAAAAAAACGGTCAAAAAACGGCTATTTTATGAGGTTATTTTGGTCATTTGCTTAGGGGGCTGGTTCTATAAATAGAGGGGGGTTTTCATTTGTTTTCTTCACACCAAAAACTCATCTCTTCTCTCTTATACTCTTATACTCTCTCTTATACTCTCTTATTTATACTTTCTAATCCTTTCATCAAATGGCTTCCGGATCTGATTATGAAGAGCAAAACTTATCTCCCGATCCTGAAATGAGTCCTCATACTATGAGTCCTCCTATTGGGTCTACTCCTACTGAAGTTAATCCCGAATCCGGTGGCGACGAATCTGCACCAAGAGCTCCTAAAAGGCCAAGATCCGATGTGTGGAATTTTTACGAGAAGATCGACGTCACCAATGATGAACACGGTAGGATCCTCACCCAGAAGGCTAAGTGTGCATTGTGCGGTAAGATTTTTCAAGCTCATCATAAGAGCGGCACCAACCACCTCAAACGCCATTTAGATAAACACAACAAAGGCCAGACTCCTCAATGTGATATCCGACAATCTATGATTTCTCAATCCTCCTCTTCTGGTAATCTCGGTAGTTGGAACTATGACGCTGCCAGAGCCAGGAAATGCGTAATCAGGTTTATCATTCTTAAAAATCTTCCTTTTAAATTAGTAGAAGATGATGAATTTGAAGATATGTTTAGAGATGGTTTTTATCCTGCATTTAAAAAATTTTCTCATCAAACCTGTCAACGTGATATTTTAAATATTATCAGCAGGAACAAGAAAAAATAATTTCTTATTTTAAAAATTTAAACTGTAAATTTTCTTTAACTTCTGATATTTGGACATCTAGAGCACAAACTGGATATTTATGTATCATAGCACACTGGATTGATGAAAATTGGGAAATGTTTAAAAGAGTTGTTTCTTTTATTGCAATAGAAGAGTCACATACTGGTGCTAATGTTACAAATTTAATAATTGAAGAACTTATGAAATTAGAAATTTCAGAAAGAATATTTTCTCTTTCACTAGATAATGCAAGTAATAACAATGTACCTGTTGATTTTATCAGATCAACTTTATCATTGCCATGTCATGGTGATCTTTTTCATATTAGGTGCATCTGTCATATTTTAAATTTAATTGTTCAAAGTGCATTTACTGAAATTAAACCCATGATAGAAAATGTTAGAACAGTTGCTTACATGCATAGTGCTTCTGAACAAAGACTTAAAAGATGGAAACAATTTTGTAAAAAAAAATGTAAAGCCTAGACTAATTCCAAAAGATGTTGACCATAGGTGGAATTCCACATATGCAATGTTAAGTGTAGCAATAGAATATAAAGACATTATAATTGATTTTATAAACTATTATGCTTCTAGTTCTAGTTCTGGTAGCACTTATGGAATAACTGAAGATGAATGGATAATTATATGTAATTTAAATGAAATATTACAAGTTTTTTTTATGATGCTACAATGTTATTAACTGGCTGTTATTATCCAACCATTACTTTAGCTGCTTTACAAATTTTAAATATTCAAAAATTTTTTGGGAAATATCGTATGGATAATACTTTTGGACCTATGATTTTTGAAATGAAGAGCAAAATAAGTACTTTAGGCCTATTCCTCATATTTTTAGTTTGGGGGTTCTTATTGATCCATGCTTGAAGGATATTGGTCTTCGAAGTTTGTTACAATCTTTGTATGGTAATCAGATTATAGACTTAGATGATAGAACCACCATTACTGTTACTACTCATCATTTAGCTATTAGAAGTTATTTTCAAACCTTATATGATGAGTATGCAGCTAGACATGGTGTAACTACACAACAGTCTACAGCTTCGGTTTCTTCGAGCTCATCCCGAGCCCGAGGTAAAAGTGTAAGTTTTGATAGGTATGTAATGGTAGCTGAGCTAACTGGTAGATCTGGACTTGGATCGTCATCATCGGAGGTTTCTGAAATAGATGAATATTTTTCTGCTTCTTTAGTTAGATGTCAAGGAAATGCTTTAGATATTTTACAATGGTGGAAAGTATATTGATCAGTTTCATATCCTATACTTTCCACCATGGTTCGTGACTTACTAACAGTGCAGGTTTCGACGGTAGCTTCGGAATCCGCCTTCAGCACAGCGGGTCGTTTGATCGACGATCATAGGACATGCTTGGATCCGTATACTGTACAAGCGGTGATGTGCTTACAAGATTGGTGGATGTACGAGAAGCGAACGCAAGGCATCGATCGGATGGCTGGAATTGAAGATAAATTTAAAGAATTGGGACTAGCAGATAGATATAAAGAATAGATTGTAGTTTTTATATCTTAGCTTAAAATTTGTAAAGAATTATTTTGGAAATAATTACAAATGATAGTGATATAGGTGAGTAGGTGCCAACCTAGTTGGGATTTACTTATCTATTGTGATGCGATTAATTCCAAAATAAATTTGTACTCGTAATTTGTAAATGATTTATTAATTATTAATAAAGAATTTGTTTTTATTATTTTTTATTTGTAATTTATGTCATTTTAAGTAATTAATAAAATTATTGTTTTTATTATTTTTCTTGTCTTTTTTATAATTTAAAATTTAAATAAAATTAAAAATTTTTGGAAAAAAATTTAAAAAAATGAAAAACACCTGGGCCAGCCTGGAACCCGGCCCGGCCCGGGGTACCCGGGTCTGGGCCCCGGTTTTCCCCGGCCCGGGCCCGGATTTCTGGGCCGACCCGGCCCGGATGGACATGCCTACTTATATCTTTCCCGAGACAGACCAAAAATCAAAATCAGCTTAAGAGTCAAATTCAGCCTTAGAAAATTAGGCTAGTACTGATGTCTAGGATGCTCTCTTAAGTAGAAAGACTCTTGAAATTATTAGATTGCTTTTTAGATTCACTCCTCCTCGCCCCCATAAAGTTTATGACTATTACGTATCCATTCCAAGCTGAATTATTTTCTTGTTACGTATAGTTGGGATGTCACATATGTTAGTGTGTCGTAGAAAGTTGTTTTATTTGATTATTTCAGAGTATGGTAGAAAGACCCCCTCTTCTCTGAACATACACCTACTCTCACATGTACATATAACAGAGATATGAGTGTATATGCAACTAATCCTAAGATATTCACCAAAGTTATATGGGTTATTGGTGTAAATATTTTGTATTGACCTACATCAATTGCGTTCGAAGTCATAGTCTGACCCAAAAAGGTCTATCCGGTTTGGTAAGCTGATTTGACTGAGTACACCACAAGAATTTAATTTCTTAGAATACCCGAGTCAATGCATTGTGGTGCCTCTTAGCCACGCCTTCTATGCTAAGGAGGATCATGGGAAAGTTCCTTAGTCAAACCAAAAAAAAAAAAAAAAATCATAGCCTAAAGTCAAGCTAAGACTTTAACTTCATTTACTCTTTGGAGTAATTTGCAGCTTTCTTTTCCATTGGTTGATCCTTCAATATTTGGGTTCCCCACTTTGAAGACAGCTTACCAAGAAATCGCGATGCTCTCCTCTTCTTAATCTTTGTCTATGATAACTAATCATCGGGAATATGTTTACTAAAATCCCTTCAGATATCTCCGTAATTTTCTTTTTACCAATGCAGATAAATTACTCAACTAAAATATTTGATCTAGATGCGAACGGGTCGGGTTACCACAAAGCGAATTGATCTAAAATCCGAATTTCAACCTATGATGTTTGGACTGTATTTTTTTGTTTCGAATCGGCTTAACCTTTCCAACAAAGCCGAATCAATCAAATTCAATTCAACCAACATTACGCATATCTAACATTTATATGTCTTGTTTTACGCACTATAAAATACATACTATCTTCGTGTGTGTGTTTTTTTTTGAGAATAAAACCAAGGATATACCCTGTTCATTAATATATATCAAAATTATAGTTACAAAAGTAGGATACGAAGTGCATCCATAGAAATTGGAAGATAGAAAATATAATCTCTCTTAACTAGTGATGTGTAACCTTCTTTTTCCGAACATCCATGAAGGTGAAGAGTGGGTTTTGTCGTCATTCACCGTAGACACAGATATAGGGAAGAACCAAAGCAGGCCATGCATATAGTATAAAGAAACTATATTTTCTATAGTCCAATAAAACAAAATGAAGGACCAACAAAATTTTTCTTTGCACAAACAATACAAAAGACTAACAAATGCTATCATCCACTGCTCCTCGAAATTCGCTTGACTTCTAATGCAACTGCTAACTTGAGTGCATAACTTCCTCTTCCAGAACATGTCCATACATATAATCCAGAGATAGTTGAGTTAATAATGGACTGAACAGAGAAGTTGACCTATTCAAAAACAAAATTATTCCTTGTAGACCATAAATTCCAGCAAACTGTAGATAAAATGGAGCGCCATAAGATCCTATCAATTTTTTGTAGAGATTCTACAGAGAGAAGAAGGTCATAGAGAGATGTCAGCCATATGAAAGGCATATAGTAATCACTAAAATTAATGCTTCCACACTTTTTAGCTACATTGCATGAGAAGAAGAGATGATCTCTAGATTCAGGATGTGGTAATCTCTAGATTCAGGATGTGTAACATAATAAGCAAGTAGGATCCCTTTGCCAGCCTTGCTTTATAAGATTGTCTTTGGTGTGTAGTCTATTCAGAGATAAAAGCTATGTGAAAATCTAAATTTTGCTAGGCATAATAGGATTCCATATAACTTTGAATATGGCAGAAGGAATTCCTCTAGAGTTTAAGAAAACATACAAAGACTTGACTGAGAAAGAGCCACTTGATGTAAGAGTCCATTTAGGAACGTCCACTTGATTGGTAATTCTGTGCAAACCAATAAGATTCATGAGCTCTAGCTTTGCAGTGGAAGATACAGATGAGATGCTTCTCTTCAAAATTGGATGCCAATGCCATATATGAGCATGAAAGCTTCCTTGACTATGAGTAGAAACATTTTTAGACAAAGAGAGATTATATAAACACAGATATAAACTTACTAATGTGTTATTACCAATCCATTTGTCCTCCCAAAATCTGATCTTATCACCAGAACCAAGAGACCATGATAAAAGATGTAAAAAAAAACTTCTTTGTTGGAGATGATATCATTCCAAAATAAAGAGTTAAGAGGCACTGCAATTAGCTAATTGGAGACTGAAAACTTTTCTGGTATATAATTGATGAAGGAATGCTCCTATTAATGAATCTGTCAAGACATTTCCATAACCACTTTGAAAGGAGGGAGATATTAAAAATTTTGAGATCTTTTACTCCCAATTCTCCTTCTGATTTACTCAAACAGACCCTCTTCCAATTAACTAAGCATTTGAAAGGTCTGGATTCAGCTTTACTTGTCCATAAGAAACTTTTTCTGATTTTATCTATCTCTTTAATCAACCATCCAGGTAGTTTATAAAAATACATAAAAATACATAAAAATACAAAGGAATCGAAGAAAGCACTGAGTTCAATAATACTCGTCTGCCCTAAAAAAATAAACAATTACTCTTTCATGGTGCAAGTTTCCTGTGAAGATTATCCAACAAAGGTTGCCAATCAGATTTAGATAATTTACCATCTTTCAAGGGTAAGCCAAGATATTTGACAGGAAGTTTATCAACTTTGCAATTGAGGGTAAAAGCTAGAGAGTTTCCCCTGTTTTGGAGTTTGCCAAAATAGATTAGGGATGACTTAGAATAATTAATGCCCAAGCCTGAGATTTCTTCAAAGATGTATAAGATTGCCTTGAGAGTAGTTATGTCATTGAAGGTGCTTTTGACAAAACACAAAGTATCATCTGCAAATTGGCCGCTTCTAATCTAGTTAAGAGGTTCCTTAATAGACATGCTAGATAATAATTCTTCCTCAACGTTATTCATAATCATTTTACTCAATACATCAACTGTAATGTTGAATAACATAGGAGATAGATGGTCTCCTTGTTTTAAACCTCTTTTACATTTGAAAGATCTGGTGGGAGATCCATTAACAAGAACTGCACAGTTGGATGAAGATATTATATAAAGGATCCAAGAGCACCATTTATCACCAAAACCTCTAGCTTTAAGCAGACTTACAAGGAAGCTCAAGCTTGTAGAATCAAAAGCTTTCGTAAAATCAATCTTTAACATGACTACTTCCTTCTTCCTCTTAGAACAGAAATGAATCATTTCGTTGGCCACTAAGATGGAATCAAGAGTTGATTTGCCTGCTTGAAAAGCAAATTGAGCAGGAGCAACTAATTTATGCATATAGGGTGCTAGTCTGTTGGCAAGAATTTTTGTGAAGATTTTAAAAATGCACTTAATAAGATTGATAGGCCTATAATCTTTAACTAAGGAGCATCCTTTGATTTTTAGAATGAGAGTAATAAGGACTTTATTCACTCTATGAAGATGAAAGATTATACCAGAAGTAATTCATGAGAGCAATAAGATCATTTTTAATCAACTCCCAGAAAGATTGATAGAATAACATAGAAAACCCATCTGGACCTGGCGTTTTATTTGGATTCATATTGAAAACAACATGTTTAATCTCTGATTCTAAAAAAGAAACCTCAAGGGCTAAGAGGTTCTGGTTTTGAACAGGATACAAAGAAGGCCAATTGACTGTCATATTAGTCTTGTTTTCTTGACCAAAAAGACTGAGATAATAATCATGAAAAGGCTTAGTAATATCTCCATTATCGCTAATCTCAGAACCCAAATGATTAATAGAAACTATATGGTTGGACCACTTGTGGATAGAAGTTGTTCTATGGAAGAAAGAAGTATTTGTATCACCTTCTTTTAACTATTGAATACGTAATCTCTGGAACCAATAAGTTTCTTCCTCTTGAATGATAGAAGCATAGCAGTGTTGAAAAGATTTCCTATCAATTGATCCAACTAAAGATAAAGGTCTCTGTTTCTCAATTAAATCAAGAGAATTGATTTTGGATAACAAACCCTCCTTTCTAGAAAATAAGGATCCATGAACATTTTTTTCCTCACCATTTAATTCTCCTCCTTAGAAGATTAAGCTTCTTAATAAAAATATCTGCTGGATTTCCTTGACATTGAAAAGATTTCGAGGAAGTTTCAATAAAAGGAATAAAACTTTTGTTATGAAACCAGCTTTTCTCAAATCTAAAAGAAGGTGGAGTTGGTTTAATACCCCTACTATCAAGAATAATAGGTGAATGATCTGAGACAACAGCAGGAGGAGAATACTGCAAACTAAGGGAAATTGTCTATCCCAATCCGCACAAATTAAAAATCTATCCAATCTAGCAAAAGCAGAGTTTTGGCGCTTATTGGACCAAGTGAAAGATCTACTAGACAAGGGAAGATCAATTAGGGATGTAGAAAAAATAAAATTTGTGAAAGAATTGATATCTCTAAGAGAACCATTTTTGCCATTACATTCCTCTGAAGATAACGTAGCATTAAAATCACCACTAACAATCCACGGACCATAGAAAATCTGATGTAGCCTTGAAAGCTCCTACCAACAAACATCCTTATCTTCCTTATCAATGGGAGCATAGACAGAAGTAAAGCTAAAGGTCCAATTTGATGTTGTATGAAGCAAGGACACTGCTACAAAGAAGATACCAACATATGAACGGGAAAGAGTGAAAGAATTCGACCAGCCAACTATAACTCCACCTCTGGATTCAGTAGAGTCTAAGAGACACCAATGCGGTATTTTATTGCCACCTATAGAAAGTAGCTTCCTAGCAGAAGGTTTACAAAGCTTACTTTCTTGAAGACCGATGATATCAATCGAAGAACAATGAATAAAATCTTTGACCAAACTCCTTTTGTTTAGGTCATTAAGACCACGCACATTCCATGAAGCAAATTTCATCATAAAAGATTTGAAAAACTCAACCAAAAAAACTCCTGAACTATCCCTTCAACCTGAAGTTATTCTATCTACTTCCTTAACTTTCAAGTTAGCTATAGAGTCATCAAGCAGATTAACACTACAATTTCCTCTATAACATCATTAGCCAAAGCATTCAAAGGCATAAATACAAAAGAGGATGATGAAGGATTACGTTTCATACCTTTTTTAGCAATCTTGGAAGCAGATTTTGAAGAAGAGATGTGCTGTAAGAAATTCCTATGTTTGCGACTGATAATAGTCTTCCTAGCTGAATGAGCAGATGCAGATGAAGTTTGCCTATGAGAGAATCCTGGAGGAACTGAAGTGGACATCTAAAGAGCTGGGGTATCACTAGAATTTGGCGGGATTGAGGTGATAGACGAGTTTGAATTGTTGCAGTCATTATTCCCGCCAAAATAGTTGAAAACAAACACATACTATTTAACTTCACTAATTTGTATGATATCAATTTGTTTATATATCAAAAGGATAATATTAAAAATACTACAAATCCCATAAATTTTTAAACTACAAGAAACAAAATGTGGGTTCTTTTTTTTTGGATTGCTATGAAAATTGACATGTCATCAAAAGCTCTGTGTTTATTATTTATAGTAGCAAAAAAATATTTTGAAATATGTAGCCTAGTTATGCCTAATCATATCGAAAATGGTAATTTATAACTATATTTAAGTTAGAAAGTTTGAACTCATTTCGGAAAATAATCATGCTTTCACACAATGTATTTATAAATAAGGTTCAGCTACTAAACTAAAGTTTAAAACTTACCCAATCCCATTGCTACCCTGGTTGAAAGTGACAATATTATCTTTTTCTCATTTACAATATTATTTAGGATAAAATGATCATATCTCCCATAAAGTATTGGTGAATTCTCAAGTTGTCTTCTAAAGTATCAATTTGCTTATTTTGCCCCTTAAACTATGTTTATGTGTCGAATATAATTATTTTGTGAGCATACAATTAAATATTTAACAGATTAATGATGTGATAATATTTTTTTCCATTTCTTGTGTATTTTTAATCTAAAAAATGAGTTTTTAATTCATAAAAAGAGTTAAAGGGTAAAAGATATTGGGAGAAAGTAGTTAAAATAATTTTAATTTAGAGGAAAATAAGATAAACTAATAAAAACTCATAAATAAAATTTAAAAAATACATTCTCATATCATTAGTTTGTCAAATATTTAACTCTGGAGTCACAAAATAATCAAATTGAAATCATAAACATAGTTTGAGGGGTAAAATAGGTAAATTGATATTTTAGGAGGCAACTTGAGAGTTCACCAATACTTTAAGGGGCTGTTTGGTTCATTTCCATAAAATTATGGAATTGGATTCCCTTGTAAATAACCATATAAAAAAAGGATCTCAAAGAAATCCATAATTTGTGTTTGATATGGAATGATAAAGTGAAGAATTGGAAAGCATATCCAAAACTCATGTTTGTTTCATTTCCAAAGAATAAGGAAACCACATCATAGAAAGCTTTTCTTGAGTTTTTTTGTGTTTGATTCAAAACCATATAATAGGAAAGAACCCAAAAAAGTATGATAAAAATACATGTGGTGAAGTTACCCGCTAGATTTTCAAATCACCAGCACAACCCACTTGAGCAACGACTATAAACGACTATTTTACAGGAGTTCCGAACCTTTAAAAAACAACAAGCATTCCACAAGCATTATTGCAGTTCATTTCATCCATTTTTTTTGTAGGAAATCGTGCTACTGTATTGAAGATGGAGCTGAAAGTTGATAGCAAACAAGCTTTTGATCCATATGAAGTGAAGTGCAAGTGCAAACTTCCAACACCTTTGAAGTTGTGTGCAAATGGAAAAAATAAAGGGAGGTATTATTAGGGTTGTGCTAAGTTTCCAAAAAAAGAATGTAACTTCTTTTAGTGGCTGAGAAATCAGGCGATTGTAGAAATAGTGCCCAAGTATCACAAAGTGAAGTCATTATTGAGGATAAAAAGTCATGAAAATCAAACGACCGAAGAAAGAATTGAAGTCAGCAAAGCATCAAGTGATTGTTTAGTAAATGAGTGCATTGTTAATACTCATAATTTGTGTAATTATTTTCTTTAAAAACACGCCATGTAGTTACAAAATATTTTGAGATATGAAGGAAATTTTCATGATTGTAGAACAATGGAGTATAAGGCTCAGATTATAGTCTTTTTATCAGTATATGATGCATCATCTAAATATTGTGATTGCATTATAGATTGAGTTAATGGTTGTCTCATCTAAAAATTAAATAGTAGTTTAGATTGCAATCTCATCATGGTATGCCTTATCTAAATAATAAAATCACAATATATGCTGCATGAACAAAGATTGATAGTATACGACGCCTCGCATTGCCTCATCATGGTTGTCTCATCACTGCCTAATGTAAAAAACCCAAACTAACTTATGAGTAACATATAAGCATATAACCAGCATGTAACAAGCATGTAACAAGCATATAACAAGCATATAAGCAGCATGTAACAAACACACTATTATAAATAATAGTAAATAGCCCCACAATAGCGGGGTTAATAGCATTAACGGTCCCTTCCCGCTACGCTATTGCCCAATAGTGGTGACATATTACGGAATATGTGCTTTCCGTTTGCAAAAACATCCAATAGTGTGCTATAATGGTAAATAGTGGGCGATTGCATGGGAAATTCGCTTTTTGACTTCTATTTAAAAGCGGTTTGAGGTTTATTTTTTTAAAATTAAACCCGATCCTTGATCATTGTATTCCATCTTCTTCTGTGATTTTTGGCATACTCCTGCCACCTCTCATAGTCTCTGCCACCTACCTCGGTAGTTCCTCTCACCTCCTTTACAGTGAGCTCCTCTTAGGATAGTCCTCTCACCGCTTAGCTCTTTTTCTCGAAGACGTTGACTCTTTGACTCTTCCAGTCATCTTCGGTATTACGTGATGGTCACATATCTATTTCATGTTTAGGATCTCTTTAAATCATCAAATATATGCTTTTAGTTTTTTCTTTAATCGTTCTTTTTTTTAGTATTTATACATATCTAAATTAGACTGTTATTTGACTTTATGTTTTTTACTGCTATTTTACCACAATAACCCCAAATAGCCTTAGCGATGGCTCACCGCTAAGCGATGCTATCTGCTATTAATAACCTTGAACAAACATATAACCAGATGGTGTAACCAGCAAATGTTGCTGAAACTGGAACTAAAACTAGAGCATATAACAAGCATATAACCAGCATATACCCAGCATGTAACAAGCATGTGACATTGTTGTAACTGGAGCAAAAACAGAGAGCATAACAGATCACACACATCAATACAAACATCAAGTAATTTTCATGATTGTAAAAGTCAATGATAATCAAAAGATTGAAGAGAGAAATGAAATCAGCGGAGCATCAAGTAATTTTCATGATTGTAAAATGTTTTGAGATATGAAAGGAAATTTTCATGATTGTAAAACAATGGAGTATAAGGCTCAAATTAAAGTCATATTATCAGTATACAACGTCTCGCCTAAGTATTATAGTTGCATTATAGATTACCTACACATAATGGTTGTCTCATCTAAAAATTGCATGAACAATTTAGATTGCATTCTCATCATGGTTTGCCTCATCTAAATAATGAAATCATAATATAGGCTGCATTAACAAACATTGACCAATCATCATTGCCTAATGCAAAGAACCTAAACTAACCAATGAGGAACCAAGTTTGAAAGATAGTCATACCAATACACATCAAAGTCTGTATTTTGCTATCTTTATAACTCGTCCATAGATCATAGCATTCATTTGCACACTAGTAACCTACACACGATAAATACCAAATATATTGCATAAGCCTGGTCATAAACAGAGCATGTAACAAGCATAAAACTCAAGCATGAAACTGGAGCAGCAAACAAGCACGAAAGTGGAGCATGAAACTGGAGCATATAAAATTTAGATTGCAATCTCATCATTGTATGCCTCATCAAAATAATAAAATCACAATATAGGCTGCATTAACATTGACATGATTTTCCTACACATAATGGTTGTAAAACAATGGAGTATAAGGCTCAGATTAAAGTCATATTGTCAGTATATGATGCCTCGCGTAAATATTGTAATTGCATCATAGATTGCCTACACATAATGGTTGTCTCATCTAAAAATTGCATGAACAATTTAGTTGCATTCTCATCATGGTTTGCCTCAACTAAATAATGAAATCATAATATAGGCTGCATGAACAAACATTGGCCAATCATCATTGCCTAATGCATTCTCATTGGTCTCTACTGTGCTCTTTGTTACATGCTTGTTATATGCTTGTTACATGCTTGTTATATGCTTGTTACATGCTGGTTATATGCTTGTTATATGCTCCAGTTTCATGCTTGTTACTGTTTTTGTCGAAAGTTGAAGCTATTGTGGGATTCATTATATCTTCGATCGATTACAATGAATTCAAAAGAAAATAGTCTTTTTATAAGACATCTTTTACACAATAAAAGGAAAATTACAACTTTCTAGAAAATAACATAGAAATTGTTTATCGATTCCTGTTTTGTGGGACTTTGCCTGTGCCGGGAGTGCTTTAGCTCGTGGACCACCAAATCACAGATTGTGAAGGGGTTTAGGGGTTCTTTCTTCGTTTATCGAAGTAAGAATTTGAAGCGAATATCTTATCGATGTAAGATATTCACTCTTCCAAAGATCAAGTCAGATCTTAGATCTCTAGGAATCACTAAGAGCTTTAGAACTAGTTATAAAGAATGAAGACTCTCTCTCTTACTCCAGTTCACCAAAAGGCTTAAGCTTCTTTGCTCCAATCCGCTCTCTGTCCTTTGCTTCATGTTTAGGAAGTTATTTATAGGGATAGAGATGCACAACAGTTGAAATAGGGGCAAAATAACTGACTAACCACACCTCCTTTGGGCGCGTCAGTCTACGCTGCCGCGGCTATTAGCGCGTCAGTGTGGACTGGCACAGCCAAAGAGACAGTTCCAGCCACGTTCTATCATGTTTGAAACCGTCTTCCCATGACTTTTAACCACTTTTTTCGTGGTTTGACTGTTTGTCCATATCAGCACACGTTCTTTTTCTGATATGCCACAATGTGGATCTTCAAGAGATGTTAAAAAAAATCGTCAACAATTTACATAAGAGGCTACTCTGCCATTTGCGCGTCATATTTTACTGTCGCGCCTTTGGCGCGTCACTATGGGTCGCCGCACCTTATGCGCGTCACCATGGGCTGCCGCGCCTTATGCGCGTCACTATAGGTTGTCGCGCCTATACGCGTCGCCTGTCAGTGTATTTTGTCACTGGTGTGCACATTATTCTTCTATGTTATTTCGCTTCCCTTGGATGATCCCCCTCTGACCAAGATGATGACACTCATCATTTTCTCTTTGTCTTAAGTAGTATTTGGATATCTATGAGCATTTTTTACGCCTACAGATACCCCCTCCAAAGTATCTCAGACTCGTTCTTTTATAGAAGAGTCTGGGACACTTTGGATAAGATAGGTTTTACTTACAATCCCTTCAGTACTTAGTTGAGGAGATTGCGTAGAATGGTCTGTGAATGGCTTCAATTCCTGACTTTTTCATCTTTTAGTCTATCCAGTGCTTTGTAGAATAGCTAAAATTCTTCCGATTCTGCGTTTATCACTTGACCGTTGTCGAAGTCTTGAAGTAAATCTGGCAAAGGAATAGTTTATACTCATATACTTTATTGGAGTGTTCGGGAAATAGTTTAAGCTCATATACCCGTTGGGAGGTTCAAGGAGATGTAGTTTATACTCATATACTCATCGGAGTTCTTGGATATGCATTCCAAACACAATGGGAAGTATACATATGCGAATACACTTGGAATCACTGTGTGCATGTGATGCTTTTGCAAGTCGGTGTCGACTGACGCGCTAATGCGCGTTAGTGTAGACTAATGCGCTAGTGTGCGTTAGTGTAGACTGACGCGCAAAAGCGCGTCAGCATCGACTGACGCGCACATAGGAGGTCAATTGGGGCCTTAAAATTGAGGGTTGGGGCTTTTCATGTTATTTTTTTACCCGCTCCTCTGAGTTCGAAGTTCTCTTAAAATACCCTATAAAAGCCTCATTTGATTCCTCTCTTCCCCACCTCTTCATATTCAAGTGATTTTGTTCAAAGGGCACTTAGGGTTTCTGAATCCTCTTCTCAAATTCGAGCTTCTCCTTCGCTCTTTTCATCTTTCAAGTCCAGTCCTCTCCATTCTCAGGTAAAACCGAACCCACCCCTTGTTTTTGGGTTTGTTTTGCTTCTTAATTTGAGATCTCATCCCAAAACCCTAACTTTCACTGTCGTTTGGATCAGTTTCACCATGTTACCCAAGAGATCCAGGGTTCCCAAGAGAAAATCTGCAGCCCAAGCGTCAGAGGAGGTTGAGGTTGCTGCTACATCGTTTGGAGGTAACTTCTTTAGCCTTCTCTCTATACAAAATTGATAATTTTTGTATATAACTTCGTTTGCCTCCTTTGAGAGTCATTCGGGAAGATTTGACGTCCTCCTTTGAGAGGATTGACGCTATAAAACATATATATTATTCAATCAAGATATGTACTACGGCCAAAATACGAGTTTTCCTCAAACTCGTGGCTTTTTGAAGCTATCGGCCACTGCTCAGTTATCGCGGCAGCACGTGCTGTCACGGCTAAGCGCGGCAGTGAACACTGCCGTGGTAATGCGCGACAGTGAACACTGTCGCGGCTACTTAGAGCAATGAGTTTTGATCTTTTAGCCTCTCCTTCGTAGAACTGTGTCCAATTCTCCTTGCAGTCCACTTTCCTTCTATAGTCTTTTTTGATAGAGAAGATCCTGGTCAGAGTGGCAACCTCCACGCTTCTTTCAATTGTGATTTTCTTGTCAGAGAAGCCCATCAGTTTAAAGCGGATTGTACTAACAACATTCCAGAACTGATTTATGAGGGAAACCGTCACACATTACGCCAGTTGCTGACTGATTCGCCTCTAACACCTATTCGAGATTCTACCGAACCGCTAAGGAAGCCTGATTATTTGTTCGGGGACTCGATTGAAGATCCTGACACCCTTTGCTGTGGTCCTGAAGCTTGGATGAATGAGTATGGTGGGGACCTTTTGTTTCTTCCTCCGTTTCCCCGGCATTACTCAATTTTACAACTACGGAATTTAACCGTTTCAAGGAAGATGTCATGGTATTTGACAAATGACCATGAACGCATCCATTGTGGGTTCGTTGGTAAGGATGTCAGTGCTCCTGGCTCTAGTGGTCGACATACCATCCGTGGTCTTCACCCAGGGGTACTTGGACCAGATAGTGGACCTCACAACGAATTGATGATAAGGGCCAACACAGTAAAGAATCAACTTGCTCGAATTGGCAGAGAATTTCCCCTCAAGAAGTTCAGATGTTTCTGTTGGGTTCATTCTCTTACAGACAAATGGGGGTCTAGGATGACCAACTATGTTCTTAGTCGTTGGGGTCAAGAGTTAGCTAACTTAGGATTAGACATCCCAATCCGAGCTAGCATATATGGCCTCCCCATAAGCGTAGATCACTTTCTCGTTCTGTTCGAGTCTTATAATCCAGATACCAACACATTCTTCACCAAGTACGTGGAGTTAGGGCTTTCGCTCCATGAGATGATGAAAGTATCAGGATTACCAGTAGGGAACACTCCCTACCAAGAATATTTTCCCACTAATCGTCAGCTTATGAGGATGAAGAGGGCTGGTTCTGTTGCTTATGATATTCTCTGGGAATTAACTTATCATTATCAGATAGCAATAGCCAGGATTGAGGTAAAAAGCAAGAAGGCAGCTCAAGTCAGTTTAAAGCAGTTTGCTGATTACTTATTCCAGAATCTCGAAAGCTCGACTGATAAAGCAGTTTGCGAATCACCTACCCCGACTCCTTCTGATATTAATAAGCTGATTGTGAAGATCGATGCTCAATCCTACACCACTGGATCATCCGAATGTGGTTTTCCAAGTGGTACGAAATTCAGAACTTTCTTGTGGTAGGCCATGAAAAGGATGAAGCCTGAGACTCTTCTCGTCGGCTATTTGGTCATATAGTTAAAGAGGTGTGTGGTACCACATTAGTCTTCAGATGCCCTTCCTCTCGAGGTTCTCTTTCTTGTCGTCCAATTAGTCGTCGGAGGCAGATTATCTTTGCTTTCAGCCATGATCGCTGACATTCATAGTGGCCTACGCAACTTAGCCAGAACTTTCACAAAGGTGGATGCCCAACCTTCGAGTAAGATTCCTATGTCATGGGTTGAAATACCATACACATATTTAATGGCGTGGCTGGTCCTTCACCGACCTGACATGATGTCAGCTCTGGACTATTCTGATCTAGAAATTCCTCTGCTACATCTTTTAGAGGGATGTAAATGGTTAAGTCAATCCTGACAATGGTCTGACATAGTGAGGCAGTTCAAGAACGCTAAGTGTTGGGAGTTTTATACATGTTTTTCCCGATTTCCTGGTGCACATAGTGACATGCTCAATGATGAGGAAATGCCCGAGGTTAACAGGACTTCTCTCAACATGGGCAGCTTTCATTGGTTTATGAACATTCGACCAGGTTATAATGTTTTCCGGTTAAGAAATATTTGCAGAATCGAACCTTACTTTCCTTGCCGATTTGCACGACAATTTGGCTACGATCAACTATATGTCGGGAATCCTAACAAATGGTTAACAACCTACGAAGGTCTTATTGATGGAGTACGAGCCTGGTTTTGGAATGTTGTTGGCTGTATTGAAGCTCAATTTAGCTTACTCATTGCTGAGCCTGAACTTCATACAACTTTTCTCTATTGCTGATGGTTATTAGGCGCCAACATGCCCGTTACGAAGAAGAAAATTTCTAAACTAGAAGCGGAAGCTGTAGTCCGAAGAGTTATACCTTCTAGGAGAGAAAAGGGGCCCACTACATCTTCCCGTAAAGGAAAGCAGATAGCTGATTCAGAGGAGAGTGACGAATTTGAGATGTCTAGTGAGGAGGATAAGACCGGAGATGAAGTAGAAGCTAATATTCCTCCTTCTCCTGTAGCTCGTAGAACTCGTCGGGTTTCTCCACCTAAATCACCAGGTGCTCCTTCAAAAGGTATACAAATAAAGGAAAATAATATTCCTTTGTCGTCTTCCAACAAGATGATTGTCAGATGGCCTGCGCAGGAAGAAGAGGAAGAAGAAGAGGAAGAAGATGTCACCCCGCTCATTAGCAGAAAGAGATCCTTATCTCTTGTTTCTTCCGAGGCTTAACCCCGCCCTGCTCAAGGAACTGAACTACGCACGAAGTTTCATCATGAGAGTTCTGAGGTTCCAAGAGATACTCGCGTATCGAAGAGGATTAAGAAGACTACCCATCGACAACATAAACTTCCCCCATTGTTTGAAGAGGAGTTTACTGAAGATTTTCCGGTTGACGAGGGAGGTAAAATCTTTTCTTCATTTCCCTTTCATTATTTTATTTCCAAATATGTAACTCTATTTATTTTCATTATGTCGCAGGTGGGCAGGAAGAAGGAGAATTTATGGCTGAACCCTCTTCCCCTGGCTTAATGGATGTTGATGAACCAAGTTTCATTCAACAGGTACATAAAGCGATGAATGAAGAGCCTATCAGTATGGACACCATCGCTCCTCCAGTCACCGCATCGACCTCGCCGACTGCCGACACATGTACGAATGTTTTCTCATTTGGGGGGCACTTCCGAAAAATAAGTGAGTCGGAACATGTTCCTCTTCTACTAACTTGTGCGCTTTATCTTCTTTTAATTAAACTAAAAGAGGTAGGTGCGAGTAGTAGTGCTGCTGATCCCGCGACGGTCGTTGAAGGTAACCTTAGCTTTATTCACTTTAGTTTCTTCATACCTTTACGTATGTACTGATGGGTCTTTTTGTCCCATAGATATTCCTGCTAATGAGCCAAGAGACCAGGAAGTTACTCATGACGTGGAGATCGGAGGCTTTAGCGAACATGATTTCAATCTTAACATCTCCGAAGATGACCATCAATGTATTTCTGATCTGTTGTCAGACCAAGCTCCGACTACTACTGCAGGACCAACTGCTAGAGTTGGTTCCACTGAAGTAGGTACATCAGAAGGTGTGTACTTTCGAACTTAGGTCTTCAATCAAGCTCTTATTTCTTCTCTTAATAATTTTAGTCGTATGACCAACGAATGAAGTTGATGTGTCTACTATCATTGGTGCATGCGATCAACCTGAAGGCCTAGGTTTCCTACTTTTGACAGGTCCCTTGGCTGAGATTGAACCGTCAGCTATTATCCCTCCAACTTCTGATATTGCTGAGACTAAAACTGTTGCCATTTCTGATCCGTCTCCACTTGCTCACGACGCCAGAGTGTCGAAGGCAACCGTGGAAGAGCGAACCACCACAACTGCTACTTCGTACATCACGTCTTTAATGTGTTTTTATAATTTGATTCACGCCTTTGGAATTTTTTATTCATTCTATCCCATTTGTAGAATCTACTTCTAAGGGATCTATTGATCTGGACCCGAAGCCATCAGAAGCTGCAATTGAACAACCGTCTGATGTGACGAACCCACCGCCAAGCAGTATTTCTGAACAAACTTCGGTTGCTGTAGAACATGCCTCAGCATCGACAAGTCAAGGTAATCAAACCATAGAATTTGCTGTTGAACTTAGGATAATCCGGTTCGTTGCTATGTTTGTGCACATACATATTGTATTGACTTTATCTGTTCTCATTGCAGCTCCTCCTGTATCATGGTCCGATCGTATCCAAGCTTTATTGGCAGATGAAGATCCGGACAAGGCTGTTATTTGCTCTGATCTTCAGGGTTTTATCTTCTTCTTGAATACTATCGTCGATCGAGTCATCCTCAAAGGATCCCTTTTCAAGAACTTTAAAAGATCTCTTGATCGCCATGTCTTAGGAATTAGAGAAGACGGATACGCCGAGTTGGCCGATTTGATCGAAGCTTATTTAATCGACCTCCAACAGAATAGCAAACATTTGAGGGATCTTCGTACCAATGGAGTATCTTCTTATGTTGCTTCTAAAATGGACCTAAGGCTACAGGCGTGGCGGGATTCTTAGAAATTATCTGAATCCGAACTCCAAAGATTAAGGACCCGTATTAGTCAGATCAGGGTAAGTATTACCAAGAAGGCACAAGCCAAGATTGACCTTGTAATGACCGTGAAATTCAAATACTAGTTTAAATAATTTTTCATGGTATTTAATATAAAATTTTATTTCTAAAAGAGTATTGTATTTTCCCTAATTTTCTAGATTTTTCTATGAGTCAAAAATATGAATTTATATTTATTTTAATGGTTTTGCTAATTATAAATTTAATTATTGTGATAAAAACTGTTAAGTTAATGTTTGGTTATTCATTATCATTATTATTATAATTGTTGTTCATTATTATTTTGTTATTCGTTATTATTGTTATTCATTATTATTATTGTTATTGTTAATTTTCATTATTGATATTTATCTTGTATTATTATTTAGTTTGCACCTCTTATCTTCCTAGACCTATATATAGTTATTAGCTAATCAGTACGACAATCAATTTAACTGTTATCTGGCTTTCCTCTGTTGTCAAGAAACTCATAGTTCCTCTCTATAATTACTCTCTCTCTCTCTCCAATTATACACTCCCAGCCTCCCCTACCACATTCCCTTGATTTCCTCCTTAATTTCCGCATCGTGTCCCCTCCCTTTCTTTTTAATCACCCGTGCTCTTTCTCTCTCTCCATCTCAATTATTCACCTCTCACATCACTCTCTCTCTCTCTCTCTCTCTCTCTCTCTCTCTCTCTCTCTCTCTCTCTCTCTCTCTCTCTCT
>BQKN01065528.1:751445-792612 GCA_022839385.1 Asparagus kiusianus | reverse complement strand
TCTCTCTCTCTCTCTCTCTCTCTCTCTCTCTCTCTCTCTCTCTCTCTTCCAGCTCTCTTCCCCTCTCGTTTTCTCTCTCCATCTAAACCCAACAACCTACACCGCCGCTCAGCACCAGGCCACCGCCGACCGTCACCAGCCTCGTCGCCCTTCCTCCTCGAGCTCACCGCACAGCCACCCCCTTCATCGCCGATGAACCCCGACCAGCACCGCCGTCCTCAGCCAACCCCCGACGCCTCCGCCCCACGTCGCCATCTCCAGCCTGCAACCACCGTGAGCACCACCAACGAGTCCCCACCGCCTGAAACCCCAACGGCCACCTTTCGCTATCGCGTCAGCCGACGACTCCACCTCCGATGACCGCCATCGCCTCCACTAGAGCTCCTCCACCTCCGTTCTCCACCTCCCCCAACGCGGAACCCCCTCCTCCACGAACTCCGACCAGCCAGCGCCTCCTCAGTCCTATCGCCGGAGCCTTCACCCCAGCCGCCCGAGGTCGCCGACCAGTCCCCCGTCGCCGCAGCCTCCTCCACCCTCGAGCTCAGCCTGAGCTGACGCCCTCCGAGCCGCTGCTCCGACGATCTCCACGTCCACCACCCTATCCCCTCCTCGACACCAGCCGTCACACCGCTGCAGCAGACCCGAACCACCCGTGCCCAGATCCGACCTCGCTTTGGTCGCTGTTCGCTGTCGGACTCCACGCTCCACTCGCCTGAGATCAGATCCGCGCCATCGACGCCGCGCACAGTCATTTGTCGTCGTCACCTCACCCGTAGCCCCGCACCGTCAGCGTCGATTCATTCGACACAACCCCGAGGCAAGATCCCGCTCCTCTTGACTCATCAATTCCTATTTATATCTGTCGTTAATTAGTTGCATAGATTAGATTATGAATTGTTATTATTTGCGTGGGCTTGTTGATGAATTGGTGAATTATCTGGTTATGTTAATTTATAATTGTTATTATCTGTGTGGGTTTGATGAATAATATTGATTTAAATCATAGTTATGTGATAAATAATATTTTTAGAATAATGATAATGAAGTGAAAGAATTTATTTTGATAACGGAATCATTTTGGAGAATTTATAATATTTAAAAAGAATTTATTTTGAGAAAAAGAATTATTTTAGAATAATAATTGATGAGAAATGATTTTAAGGAATTTATTCTAGGAAAGAGAATATTTTGGATTATTATAATGAGAAATAATTTTTAAAAGAAATTATTTTTGGAAAGGAATTATTTTCTGAAGTACGTAGTTGCTGATTCATGATTACATTTCATGTTTATGATTATTTTACTGTATTTGACATGTCCGTTTTTATTGTTCCTGATTGTATTGAGAATCGTTAGTAGTTTATGACTAGAATGACCTGTGTGACGTGAGTAAGACCTAGAGACTCGTGTTTTGTTGTCTTAGAAAAGCGAGAAGAGTTGGGATGGGGGAAGTCATGGTTCATGTAATTGGATAAGACCGTTGATATATCTTCCAGGTTCGTACCAGTGGATCGGTGTCACCACTGGGGTTGATATGTTGAGTCACAGTGGATCGGTGTCGCCACTGGGGGCTGATTGGTTGGGTCAAAGTAGATCGGTGTCGCTACTTTGGTTCATGAATTTATTTGATTGGATGCACGTGGGGGATATGCGAACAGTCAGTTATCCGATAATATGAGCGTTGACTCCGTGTGAGATGTGAACCAGTGACCTGTTATAAGATGGCTAGTTATATGACTTGTTACCAGTGGATTGGTGTCGCCACTGGGGTTGGTTGGTTTGTTGGATCAAAGTGAATCGGTGTCGTCACTTTGGTTAGGATTTATGGATTCTTGTGAGATGTAGGCCAGTTGTACTTTCTTTCCATACATAGATCGGGATTAATATTTAATTATCTACAATTTGAGACATAAGGTATATATATGAGGGTTTCCTTGTTTGGATTATTTCGCTCGACGTACTACGTCTCTTGTTGTAGATTTTTAAGTATTAATTTCATCTAGTGTATGACCCTGTTTCTTGGATGAATTCTGATCGCTAGCTGCATGATCTCGTTACCTGATTGATTTTGGATGCTTTATGTCTATCATGTTTTAGTAGTAAATTTGTATGTCGATTTTGTTGGATTACCAGTTGCACGTTATTTTGTCGTTTCTGTTATCGTATCGTTTCTCGTTTTGGTTTTTGTTATTCTATTTGTTTTGTGGGGTCTTGCCGTGCGCTATGCACCTGACGTACACATGTTTTCTCTGATGTACGTCAGACTTAGAGGAAGAACAGGTTCAGCAGGAGCTAGAGGATTCTCAGCAGGAGTTCCCTGTAGACGGAGCAGAAGAAGGAGTTGACGCCTTTTCTTTCCATTTATTAGTTGATGGTTTCGTTTACTCTTATAGTACTTTCCATTTCAGTTTGAACGATGTATTATATTCTCCAGTATTCCATTCAGATAGTTTTTGTATAAGGGCACGTTTGACCCGTATCATTATGTCTTGGATGATATTCATTTGTGATATGATATGTATTCTTTTATTCTGAGTTTGTCTACTATATTCTTGCTGATTGTGATCGGGGACCTGTGACTTCGCATTGTATTTATTTCCAGACGCTTAGCGTATTGGATTGAGAAGAAAAAAAATGATAGCATATATTTCTTCTTAATCTAATACGTCGCGGGCTTGTTCACGTTCCGATTCCCTGGTATTTTGGGAAGCAGGGCGTGACAGACCTGCATCGGAATCTAGAGTCGGGTCAAGCCGAGATAGCCCGCTTGAAGGAATAACTTATGAAGGTAGAAGATGCTCAGGAAGCTTTGAAGTCCGATTTGGAGGCATTGATTCGAACCGAGTCTAATTTATTCCAACAGCTGAATCTTCAGGGCCAAATATTCGCTGAAAAGGAGCAAGAGGTCATCAAGCTTCAAAGTATTGATGAAGGAAATTTCAAAGCTAGATTGATAGCTGACCTCGAACAGGTTTATGTGATAGAGCTCTCAAAACTTAAAGATCAAATTCGTCATTATAAGCTTTTGTAATTTGAGAACATATATTTTTTGTAGCTTTGTTTGAACGCTTTTGGTCAATATAGTGAACTCTTTTGCTCATTGAGATTTTATTATGATTACTCATTCTTGTTTAGAATAAATAACCATAATACTTATAGGATTTTTGGCAAATCCTCAGTCATTAACGGATTTGATATAGCTTTACCGACTACCGTTTGAATTGGGCTAGTATGTGAATTATCTAAATCCGTTTCACATATAACGTTGGGCTAAAAGAATTAAACTCTCTTAGACTTTAAACTACAATGTAGGCTACATATGTTAGATGTAGGTTTATCTCTAGTAAGGGATAGAGATAATATCCCCCATGCGTGAACGATATGGATTTTGAAATGTAAGTAGGTTACATTTCCTAGGCAGGAAAATGAACCCAAGATTATAAAAAAAGAATTGGATATTCTATCTCTCAATCTCTTGTTTGTTGATAGAGATGAACCTAAAATCAGAGAGAGAATTTTATATTCTACCTCCTGGTCTTTTGTTTGTTGGCAGAGATAGACCCAAAATCGGAGATTAATAATTTTATATTCTATCTCCTGGTCTCTTGTTTGTTGGTAGAGATAAACCCAAAATTGAAGATTAAGAATTTTATATTCTATCTCCTGGTGCAAAGGAAACTCAAAGAGGGATCTCCACTTAGAGAATCTGGACTGGTTTGAATAATCCTGACTGTCATAAGGTTTGATTATTCAATTCGAAAGTAGACCTCTCGTTCAGGAAATGAATCGAAATGAGATTTTAGTTGTGGTCCTAAGTGTAGTAAGGTTTGACCAAGTAGGAGTTTGAAGGCGATCCTAACTGTTTACAGATTTGATCGTTCAATTTGTGGACCTCTCGTTCATAGAAGGAATCGAGAGGGGATTTTAGCTTTGGTCCTAACTGTAGGAAGGTTTGACCAAATGAGAAATGGGAGCGTGGTACGAGTAACGATGGAAATATTGACTTGTACCCATTACTCAATGGGAATTTTTGGTGTCAAACACAAGGATTTGACATAAAAGGATTCGGTGATTGCTGTGGATCAATGAATTAAACTTTTTGGATATTGTATCATAATTTCAACATTGGGAGTGTTAAAATTAGATACAATGGTAGTTTGAAAGATTTTAATCTATGACGGATTCTAGTGGACCCACCATTGGTTAATTCGATGGGTGATGGATTTTATGGTGCAGGTTGTGAGTCATCGAACTTCACCCACAGTCATACTATAGGAGTTTTGTGAGGAAAGACCAACTATATTTTGTCGTTAGATCTCATCTCAACAAAATGTTTGGAAAGCCACAATGGAAGGTTCTTAATTACTTTGGAAACAATTAGATAACTACAATAAAAGAATCTTAATCATTTTCATAATAATTAAGAATGGATTATTCAAATAATCAGTTTCTATTTGGAACAATCAACTGATCTCGGGTTATCCTAAAAATATCCTACATAGGATTCTCTAGGAACTTCCCGTTTTATATAGGTTATCCTGAACATACTACGGATAGTACTTCTTCAGGAACTTTCTATTTATCGGCATCATTAATTTGTTGCCATCCTGGGTGATCAGGCGATACGCACCGTTTGAATAGACTGTTTCTATTACAAACGGTCCTTCCCATTTGGGTTGAAATTTTCCTTTCTTCTTAGAATTGAGAATCATGAGTCTTCGAACGGCAAGAACCAGATCTCCTTCCTTAAAGCTTCATCGTCGGACTTTTTTATCGAAAGCCCGAGAAATTCTAGCCTGATAAAATTCGATCTATTGCTGAGCTTCCAAGTGCTTTTCATCTAACATCTCTAATTCTTCGAGACGTTTCTGGTGATGTTCTTATGTCGTCATTCCCGTTGCGAGAGCGATGCGGAGAGAGGGAATTTATATTTCTAGAGGCAGGACAGCTTCACATCCATATGTTAATGAGTTTAGGGTTACTCCAGTTGGCGTGCGGACAGTTATACGATAAGCCCACAGGGCTTCACCGAGTTTGTCGTCCCAATCTTGTTTATTGACTTTCACAAGTTTTGCTAAAATCTTGATAATAGTCTTATTAAAAGCTTCGGCTAATCCATTAGTTGTGGGATTATAAGCAGTCGATGAAACGTCTTTAATTCCGAATTTGCCGCAGAACTTGATAAATGCATTGCTAACGAATTGAGGACCATTATCGTGCACTATTCACCTCGGGACACCATATCGATATATAATGTGGTGTTTAATGAATTTGATAGCATCACTCGTCTTTACCTCTTTAAGTAGAACTGCTTCTGCCCATTTCGAGAAGTAATCGGTGATTGCCAGAATAAAACGGTCACCTTTAACCGAAGGTGGGAAAATAGGACCAACAATATCCATTCTCAAGTTTCAAATGGCCACGATGTCGCTGACGGGTGCAAATGCTCTGGAGGTTGGTGCATATAATTTGCATGTATTTGACACACCTGGAATCGTCGAACATAATCCACCGCGTCTTTTACCATGGTAGGCCAATAGTATCTCATCCTTTTAAGTCGATCGCAGAGTTTAGGACCGGGCTGATGTGCACCGCATGTCCCATCATGCGCCTCTTTGAGTGCTTGTTCCGCTTCTTTATTGGATAGACAACGGAGTAATAAACCATCGTACGACCGTCGATACAATATTTGTACTATCGCGTTGTAGTAAAATATTGGTGCTTTTCGCCGAATCGAATCCTTTTCTCTTACATCTTCAGGTAAGATACCATATAGGACATAATCGATAATAGGGAAACACCAATCTCGAACTTCGAGTTCAACTCTCGTTGAGTGTGTTTCTTTGGCAATCGAGTCGTAGATTGGAACAATAAGCTGGTGAGTTCTCACTGTAATTAATTGCTCTGTTTCGGGAGGCTGAGCCAGAGATACCGACAATGCCGCCAATGCGTCTGCATATGCATTTTGGAGACGTGGAACGTACTCGATAAAAAATTCTTCAAATGAGCTTGCCATCTCGATGGCTACCTGGTAGTATGGAATCAGATCTCGATTTCTGACTTCATATTCTCCTCGTATCTGATTAACTATCAATTGAGAATCGCTAAAAGCTTCAAGGTATTCGACCCCCAGCTCTTTGGCAAAGTTAAGCCTAATTATTAATGCATTGTACTCGTCCACGTTATTAGAGCATGGTTCGGTGAACGAGTATGCTCTAGGCAAAACATGCTTTTCCGGGGAAACTAAAACGACCCCCACTCCTGAGGAAATTTTAGAACATCCGGGTGCGCTCGCCACATTGGTTGCTGGGGAAGCCCCATCGAAGTATAATTACCATACTGGTTGATGTGACGTGGTATTAACTTTGTGAGTTTCATCCGGCAGATCGTCGTACAATCCGGCTATATCTTTTGTAGGGTTTACCACCAAAAGATCGCAAATAGCTTGTCCCTTAACTGATATTTGCTGTTTGAAATACAAATCATATTATGATAAGAGTAAGGCCCACCTGGCTAAACGCCAATTCATGGAGGCTGGTTGGGTCATGAATACTCGAATTAGGTTTACATTGGAAATGACATAGATCGTCTGTCCAACTAAATAATGTCGCATTTTCTGGATTACAAATACTATGGCGAGGTATTCTTTCTCAATCATCAGATAACGAGATTCGGCTTCGACCAATGTATAACTTAGATAATACACAGCTTGTTCGTGATCGTTATCGTCGTCTTGTGCGAGCAATACACTTAACGAATGGCTCGTCGCTTTGACGTAAATCAAAAACGGTCTGCCCGATTTCGGTGCAACGAGAATAGGTGGATTCGCTAGATATGTTTTAATATCCTCGAGCGACTTTTGACATGCTTCATCCCAAATGAACAACACGCCTTTTTTCATGAGTTTAGGGAACGGTTGACATTTTCCGGACAGATTCAATATAAACCGACGGATATATGCCAATCGACCTTGCAGCCCTCTGAGTTCTTTAAGATTTCTCGGGGGTTGTAATTCATGTATCGCCTTCACCTTATCAGGATCGATATGAATACCTTTTTGTAGTGACGACGAACCCAAGAAATTTATCGCTGGACATTCCAAGGAATGATTTAGTCGGGTTCATCTTTAACTGATGAGTCCTCATAAGATCGAACATCATCTTCAAATCGTTAATGTAGTTGTTTTTATCACGGCTTTTAACAACCAGGTCATCAACGTATCATTCAATGGTCTTCTGAAGGTGCTCTTGAAAGATCTTCGTCATTGCCCGTTGGTATGTGGCGCCGGCGTTCTTCAAATCGAAAGACATAATAGTGTAACAGAAGACGCCAAGGGGCGTTCTGAATGTTGTATACTTTTCATCGTCCGGGTGCATCTTGATCTGATTATACCCAGAAAATCCGTCCATGAATGACATTCTCTAGAACCCACATGTGTTGTCAATAATGACATCTGTAATTGGCAGAGAAAAATCGTCTTTAGGGCAGGCTGTATTCAGATCTCTAAAGTCAATACAGATTCTGATCTTCCCGTTCTTTTTAAGGACTGGAATAATATTAGCCAACCAATCAGAATGTTGTTCTTCTCTGATGAAACCTGAATCAATCAGTTTCTTAACTTCAGCTTCTATTGCCTCCATAATTTGCGGACGAAACCGTCTTTGTTGTTGTTTAACGGGTTTAACATCTGGTTTAATGTTAAGGCTGTGCATTGCCACATCTGGGTCAAGTCCCGGTATATCTTCGTAATTCCAGGCAAAAATGTCGATATACTCCCTAATAAGGGCGATTAGTTCCTCTTTCTCATCTGGTGGAAGATCATCACTAATAAATATGGGTTTAGGGTTAATTTCTTCATCCATATTAATCTGGACTACTCTATCCTCAGTAGGAGGTTCTCTTTGTTCAAACCGATCGCCGTATTGAACATTCATGTAGTGTACCCAGGGGTCTTCCCAAGTGGGTAATTGATCATCTTCTTCTGTAGTAGAAGGATCGACTACGGCCATGTTCGACATTAATCTTTTGAATGTTTCCCCGATACTAGTGTCGGAATCCCAAGTTGAAGTATCGGATGAATACTCACTTTTATTTGTCAGCTGGTTAATGATTTGCCAGCAATATTCATCATCAGATGACGAAACATAACACAGACCCCTTTTATGGCTGTAGTAATTGTCCGGTTTTCTTTTTGGTACATAGGCAGGACGGGGTGGAACTCTGACACCTTGACCAAAACGAAGACCTTCACCAAGTGTAAGGTCATATCCTTGTTTTCTCATGTAGTCACTTGCTTGTGAACTATACCGAGAGAAATATTGTTCGGGTTCTTCATCATCTGAATTAGTGTTTAAGAAAAGATCTGGAGTAGGGGATGGTTCCCCTTTTCCAAAGACTATTTCTTTTTCACCCCCTGTCTTTGCGGGTAGGATCATAGTTGTTCCGAATGAATTTTGGATGTGTTTTGTCATCGTACAAGATGAACAAAGTGGCATATGTAGATTAGGGTCGTCATACAATTCCTGCATTAAATTATCGAGACAACACGAGTACTCTAAATCATCGTTTATTATTTCATCGGTAAGTTGGCAGTTACAACTTTCATCCGATGATTCATCATCGTCAAGATCGATTACAAGAGGTTCAATGTAATTTAGTATAAGACATTCACTATAATAGAGCCCAGCTTCGGTATCAGCTTCTTCTCCGCTGTCCGTACCATGGGCCGATGGTTCAGTATCGGATTCAGCACCATAAAGAAGGGAGTCAATAAAATAATTTTCTAACCCCTTAAATGGTTGCTTATCCGCGACCACCGTCTTGACCTCGTTATTAGTGTCAACATATTTCAGACACTAATGGAGGGTAGAGGGAACTATGAGATTACTGTGGATCCATGGGTGACCTAACAATAAATTATAAGAAGTCTCCGCATCGATCACATAACAAGTGACCTCTGACTTCAAGTCTTCGAGCTGACACTCCACCCGTATTTTTCCCAACGGCCTTGACCCGCTAGTATTAAATCCGTAAATAATGGTTCCTGTAGAGGCCAGCTTGTTGGCGGGGATTCCGAGGTGGTACATCAACCGAAGTGGCATGATGCTAACAGCGGAACCCGGATCACCTTGAATCCGGTTGACAACGCTCGAGCCGATATACCCAGTGAAGTATAAAGGCCTATCATGTTTCGAATTCTTGACTTGCATATCTTCTTTGGTGAAAGCGATGCAAGAAAATTTTGTGACTGCCAAGTTGCAGTGCTGAACTGATGACTCTTGCTCTTCAGGGGTTGGCTTAATCTGAGTGAGAAATACCTCAGAATCAGCTAATGCTTCTTGCAAAGCTTCTCTAGTATCCTTTGAAAGACGCAGTAACTCGTATAGCGTGATCCTTGCCGGGATATTAGATAACTAAGCCATGACGTCGAAACGATATGGAGTGTTTGAGCTTTTCGGTTTATCTCGTTCAATAGGTCGATTGAAACGGGACTGCCTCGGAACTTGAACCTCTTTATGTTGGGGTTCTTTTTCTTTTTGTTTAGCTGGTTGTTGAGGTTTTCCAGCAGCCACAGGAGGAGTTGTAACTACCTCTAGTTCTGCAAGTGTTTTAGCATTTGGGTTAGAGGTTTTAGGATACTTATAATAGTATTCATTCCCACCCCTTGTAGCAAAAGATTCTTGCTCTTCCTTAGAAAACGGTAAAGCTGGAATTTTATTGTCATTCTTCTCAGGAATTGCCGAAGCTCCGAAATAAGACTTCCCCTTTCCTTTACCCTTCAACTTAGACGTAGATGTCATCTATTGTTCATCTTCAAGCAAATCAGGATGAACCCAAAGGATTTAGCCGTTTGGTATTGTATGTGACACAAGTCCCTTCTGGCGCTGTCCATAAGGGTCATCATTGACGATTTGCATTTTGACCTTTGATACTGGTTCGGCCTAAAACCATGATAAAGGAATTAAACCGAAGCTAATAGATACCGCGTTTGCACCTACTTTCTTCTCTTTTATCTTTGGAGTCACAATACCAACATCGATCAGGGTTTATATTTTGTCCTTTAAGACATAACACACCTTGGTAGGATGGTGAACCCTTCTGTGGTATACACAATACTTCGGGTCGTTAGTCTTCTTCGCTTCTTCTTGGTTCATGATTGGTGGAAGTTTGATTTTATTGTTATCCAATAGATATTTGAAGATAACCAGAACCTCATCGTCTTTGAAAGAATACTCTTTCGGGAATCTGAGCTCCGAAGCCTTAGGCTGCCTCGGGGGCTGTTGATTCTGATGTGGTGCCAACTAGAAAGACGATTGTTGTAGTTGTTATTGTTGTGGTTGTTGTGACATCTGGTGAGCATCAACAGCAGCGGCGGACCCTCTCCCTCTGCCTCGAGGGTTAAAATTTTATTTCTAAGGATTGGCTAATGGCTGACCCCTCTCCAACTTCTTTCTCATGAGAAAGCGCTCGACTTGCTCGTCTCTCACCTTCAACTCTTTCCATGTTTTAGAGGGCACAACCCCCTGTAGGCGTATAAAACTGCTTATAGGTCCCTTAACACAGCTCGGCATGATGATTCAACAAACCTGCGAACCATCGGGCGATGTATCCAAGCATGATCGTTAGATCACAACATCGAAGCTAAATAAGATGCGACGAAACAGATTAACGAGGCGACGAGGTTAAACACCGAAGCTGATTTACTGCCAAATCAGGATCCGGACTGCCAAATCAGAGTCCAGATCAACAAATCAGAGTTCGGATAAACCGTAAAACCGAAAAACAACGAAAAAAACTAACATTTGGAGGACTCGGCCAAAACCGAGCCACCTCTAGGTGGCTCGGTGGCCGAGCCACCAAGGTGGCCGGCCGAGCCACCAAGGTGGCCGAGCCACCTGGGCCAAAGCCCAGGTCTGAGTGCCTATAAATAGGCTTGGTGGCTCATTGTTTTAGAGGTTGGAATTTTTGGAGGCGAAGCTCTGCTGGATTAAGATCTAAACCTTGGAGTTTTGAAGCTTTGAAGACTTGAACTTTCAGATCTGGTTCTTGGCGATCATCCATACCAAACAAGGTAGGAGTTCGAGAGAGATCAGATCTGAGATCTACACGGTTACCCTCCGGATCAAAACTTGGTTTTTGATCCCGAGAAGAGTATCGATTTCGCTTGGTCGATCTCGATTACTTCGGGCGATTATTTCCTTGGTGAACTAATCCCCCCGGCTATTATTTCCTTTGCGAAATAATACCCGTCATACCGTGTAGATCTGACCGGATCTAGATCGCGCGGTGGTCCACGGATTAACCCCGGCGCAAGCGAAGAACCCACACAAGCAAGAGACCGCAAAACAGGATCTTGCGATTTGTTCCACAAAAAAGGAAAGTTGTAATCTTTTTATTTTTCTTTGAACTTGTTGTAACCGGATCTTATAAAAAGACCGGATCTTTTGTAACTGAAAAATAGTTGCTTAAGGAGACAATGACTTCAATAAAAACAACAATTTTTCCCGCGAACAATCTGGCGACCACAGTGGGAGCCACCGATCTCGCTGCCAAGATCGTTGCGACGCAGTCGCGGATCTCGATCCCGGTCGAGGAGGAGGTCGAGTATGAATTCGACCAACAAAAGTTCAAGGAGTATCTGTCATCCTCGTCCGGATCCACCTCCCCTCGCAAGTCTAAGAAATCTCTGAAGTTCTCATCCGGGAGAAAAGTCCGTTAGTGTGAAGAAGTAGAGAATACCAACGAAGATCTCACCCCGATTGATGCCGAAGTTGCATCGGGTGAAGTTCCACTAACCTCCAACCAGGTCAGATCTGTTCTGGCCAACTCTTCCGTCGTTGAAGGTGTAGCGACTCTTTCAAAGAGAGCCCGCCAGAGACGACGTCAACGCCTGGCGCGGCAATTCGCAAAGGCGATGGAGTCCACCGACAGAATCCGCTACGACGCGGATTTGAAGAACAGGAGAGGCATACAGCCTCAACAACCGATGAATGGCAGCTCCTCCAAGCCGCCAACGAATGAATGGATCCGTGTCAAACGGAATCGTTCGACACTGGATGAGTGCATTCGCAAGCGCCGCGCATTGTCAGCGCATGCACGGGCTCAAGTCCAAGAAGCCCGCAGAAGACGGAAGAAAGAAGTGGCCAAGAAGCCGTCACCAACCCGCCAAGTATAGAGGCCGAAGTCTGAAGCAGCGATTCAGCCTCCAACGCAAGTTCAACCTCTGGCGAACCAACCTAAGTCGCCGGTACTTCCAGTAGCTGCTCCGGGAGATCCCGCAGAACCATCCCGAGGAAGGAGGTCGGTTTTGGAGCGCCTCGGTCCACTTCCCAAAGCTCCAGTTCAAGAACGTTTGGGCCCAATAAAGAAGCCCCGAACGACTCAACATGCTGGGGGTCACCGCCATCCTCAACAGGACAAGGAGTTCATGGCAACTACGCGCACCAGTTTGCGCATTGAAGTCCAGGAGCCCGCCGAAAACTCACGCCCACAAAGGCGCGTGTCGAGACGCGTGACTCTTGAAAGCCCAAAGAAGGCAGTTCGCCCTCAGAAGGAAGCGTTGTCGTCTGATGATGATAGCGTTATACCTGAGAAGTCGTGCCAACGCACGATAGATTACTCCGAACTTCAAACCGACGAGTTGTACTATCGTGTTGGGGGTACGAGTAAAACCAGAAAAAGGAGTCCTCGAAAACTAGAAGCTCAGTGCCCCTGTTCCAAACTCATTCGAGCAGTAGTGTCTGAGTGCAATTGCATCAAGACAGTCCCCGAAAGAACTTCGGTTTTCGAAAGGCTTAGTACCGAAACGCCAAAACCAAGGCCTAAGCGTTTCCGACAAAGAATAACGGTAGTCGAAGATGAAGAATTTCCAAGGGTCACCACTAATATGACCAGCAAAGGGACATCGACATAGGATAATCCCGAGTCGATTCCTGAAGTACCCCGACGTGTAACCCGTCTGCAGTCTGGAGCCATCATACGAGCAACTTATGATAGGATTTGGATAAGATTACCTTCAGAAGATGAAGAATCGGATGCTGGCTCTGCGGTCGCATCAGATAATACAGTATCCAGCGAGGGACAACCCCGTGAGTCACTTATGATAAGTGCGGAACAAGTGGCCAAGATGCTCGAAGAAGCCATGGCTAAACAACAGGAGAGCTTCAGGTTCGAAATGCAGATGACCATGCAGAATATGAGAGAAATGCATGACCAACAAATCCAAGCACTGACAAACCAGCAAGGCGAACCAAGTCGTCGTAACCAGGTTAATCAGGAAGATGAAGACACACATGTGGATGAAGCTCATAATGCCAATAATCCTCCCGTCAATGCAGAGGGTGGTAACGAGAATGCTAACGAAAATACAGGTGAAAGTTTGAAGATTAAAAACCTCAAGAGAAAAATCAATGCGTTGATTTCCGCTCAAGAGATGAAGAAGACGGGCATTCCTTGTCCATACCCAAGAGAATGGGAATCAATCCCGTATCCGGCGAAGTTCAATCTAATTAACTTCACGCCGTTTGATGGGAAGGGTTCACCCACTCAGCATTTGATTTACTTTAAATCACACCTAGGGGTTATCTCGGGTAATGAGCCTCTGATAGTACGATCCTTCGTTGGCACTCTTCGTGGAGCCGCCTTCGATTGGTATCGCCGCCTCAAGCCAGGAAGTGTGAATAGCTGGGATGACATGGAGACTAAATTCCTCACCAACTTCTTCGACGACGACACCGAGATATCCATCGGGTCGTTGCTTGACGAGAAACAGAAAGACGGGGAATTAGTTGATACCTTCATCAAAAGGTTCCGGAACAAGGCGATGAACTGTCGGGACCCGATCACTGAGGAGTTCATTCTCCAGACTTGTCACAACAACCTCACATTGGATGTGTTGGAAGCAATGGGGACAGCACCGTCCAACACTTGGAAAAACTTGAAGGTGCGCGGTGAACAAGCCGAACGATTCCTCCGAAGGAAGAAGGCCAAGAGGAGCCAATCGACGACAAATCCTCCGATCTCGAACTTCGCCTCCCGTGGTAAGGGCAAGGCACCTGCAGCTGCTGTTGGTGATAATCAAACGTCGCAACAACAACCCTGAAGGCATCAAAAGACCTCGGATCCGAAACTCCAAAAAGAGTATTCCTTCAAGGACGAAGACGTTCCAGCCATCTTCGAATCCCTCCTTGAAAACAACAAGATCAAGCTACCACCTGTCGTCAATCAGGAGGAAGCTGACAATACTACGGATCCAAAGTACTGTGCGTATCACAGGAGGATCCTTCATCCCACTAAGGATTACTTTACTCTCAAGAATAACATCCAAACCTTGGTTGAAGCCGGCATTATATCGCTCAATTAAGTCGAATGAACACTCCATAGAGTATATGAGTATAAACTGCTTCTCAATCTTCCGACCGGTATAAGAGGTTAAACTGCTCCCTGATACTCCAACATGTATATGAGTTTAAACTGTTTTATTTCTTTCACGGGAAGTTCCTGGAGAATTTTTATATGTAATATTCTTAAGGATAACCCGGTCATAACTGAGTACAATGTCGGACCCAGTTCTACAAGGGAAACTGGGGGTGGATTATTCATGTATCGGGAAGTTCCCGAAAGAATACCACGGGTGATATTCTTAGGGATAACCCAATCACTATAAAAGTGATAAGTAAAACATCCACATTTAAACTCTAAATGTCGGAATGTTTTCCATTATTCACTAATTCTCATGAGTTATCTTGTTGAGACGAGATTCGATCCTTTTGACAGATTAATCTTTCCTCACAAAAATCCCCCACTGATTAAGTCAATTGACGGTGGGTCCACTAAATTTTCTGTCCGCCAATGCATGGCAATTTCCAAAGCTTGACGTGTTAAGTCCTGATTACTTAACCCTTCATCGAGTGGCCAGTACAAACCAGTATTTCTACTGCTACTTGTATTCCACTCCCTTTGCTATCAGGTCAAACCTATAAAGTTAGGGCCAAAACCAAAATCCCCTCTCGATTCCTCCAATGAACGAGAGGTCCACTTTCAAACCGAGTGATCAAACCTTCCTATAGTTAGGGTCATCTCAAACTCCCGTTTGGTCAGACCTTCCTACAGTTAGGACCAAAACCACAATTCACTCTCGATAAATGAGAAATTCATATTTAGTTCGGTAATCAAACCTTCCAACAGTTAGGGTTATCCGAATCTTTTCGATTCTCAGAGTGGAGATTTCACTTTTAGTTTCACCTTTCCGGATTCTGGGGGTGGAGATCCCACCTCGAGTTTCCTTTCCAGAATCAAGGAATAAAATATAAAATTCTTCCTTCCTTGTATTCGGGTTCGCCTTCACCCTAAAAGAAGACTGGGAAATAGAATATAAAATTCTTCCTTTCCCACACCAACCTTTTCCAAGAATTTATTAATCTAGGATTCATCCTAGGAAGTTTATCCCGAATCCTAAGCAGGGATAAGTCTGCGCCTAACACGCGCTGCCGGTTTAGTCTTTTTCCGTAGAAAAAAACACCAGAGTTCGATTCTGGGGTATCCTATCCTGAAACCTAAGCAGGGATAAGTTTGCGCCTAACCCGCGCTGCCGGTTAGTTCTTAACCATTAAAAAGAACACCTGCCCATATATTCAACATTGTGGCATGTTGTTATTAATAACACCAAAATCCATGCCTTACACGCATGGGGAATTTCATCCTGAATCCTAAGAAAGGATATGTCGACACCTAACACGCGTCGTCAGGTTAGTCTTTTACTATCCAAGAAGACACCAGAACCTGATTCTGGGGACCTTTATCCTGAAGCCTAAGTAGGGATAAGTCAGCGTCTAATACACGTTGCCGGGTAGCCTATTCCCGTAACAATGGCGAAGTCTACGTATTCGAAGTCGTAGCGGCGAGTCTCAGAGAATTCACTCTCTTAGCATAACGTTACATGCAGAACGGATTTAGACAATCCACATGCTAGCCCGACTCAAACGGTAGTCGGTAAAGGCTAATCAAATCCGTTGAAGACTGAGGGTTAGCCAAAAACCCTAAAGTCAACGCCTAACACGCGTTGCCGGGTAGCCTATTTCCGTAACAAATGGTAAAGCCTATGTATTCGATATCATAGCACAAAGTCTCAGAGAATTCACTCTCTTAGCACAACATTACATGCAGAACGGATTTAGACAATCCGCATGCTAGCCCGACTCAAACGGTAGTCGGTAAAGGCTCATCAAACCCGTTGATGGCTGAGAATTTGCTAAAAATTCTATAAATGCAAGTCATTGACACACCAACTCCATTAGTTGGTCTCGTGACTTGAGCATCGAACAACTTCGGGATAAGATCCATATATGCAGACGGAACAACTGTAATAGTTGGTCCTGCAGCACCGCCACACTCTGAAAAGTATAAGAGTATAAACTGCTTCTCAAGACTCTAGCAGACGTACGAGTATAAACTGTGTCAGAACGCCGAACAACGCGTTGCAAATGAAGACTCAATGCCAACAATCGATGGTCAGTTCTATGTTGAAACAACAAACACGAGCTAAAGATCAGAAAATCAGGAATTAACTTCAAGTTCAAAATTCCGACAACGGTCAGACAATAAATGCAGTACCGGAACCCTTGCAGACATTCGACAAAGCACCGAATAGCCTGGAGGATTGAAAGAATCAAGAATAGAAGTCATTCCAAAAAATCCCGTCATAACCGATCGAAGGTTGGGACAATCATATCCAAAGTATTCCAGACTCTTCTATAAAAGAATGAGACTGAAACACTTTGGAGGGGGTATCTGTAGGCGTATAAAACTGCTTATAGGTCCCTTAACACAGCTCGACACGATGATTCAACAAACCTGCGAACCATCGGGCGATGTATCCAAGCATGATTGTTAGATCACAACATCGAAGCTAAATAAGATGCGACGAAACAGATTAACGAGGCGACGAGGTTAAACACCAAAGTGGATTTACTGCCAAATCAGGATCCGAACTGCCAAATCAGAGTCCAAATCAACAAATCAGAGTTCGGATAAACCGCGAAACCGGAAAACGACGAAAAAAACCAACATTTGGAGGACTCGGCCAAAACCGAGCCACCTCTAGGTGGCTCGGTGGCCGGCCGAGCCACCTGGGCCAAAGCCCAGGTCTGAGTGCCTATAAATAGGCTTGGTGGCTCATTGTTTTAGAGGTTGGAATTTTTGGAGGCGAAGCTCTGCTGGATTGAGATCTAAACCTTGGAGTTTTGAAGCTTTGAAGACTTGAACTTTCAGATCTGGTTCTTGGCGATCATCCACACCAAACAAGGTAGGAGTTCGAGAGAGATCAGATCTGAGATCTACACGGTTACCCTCCGGATCAAAACTTGGTTTTTGATCCCGAGAAGAGTATCGATTTCGCTTGGTCGATCTCGATTACTTCGGGCGATTATTTCCTTGGTGAACTAATCCCCCCGGCTATTATTTCCTTTGCGAAATAATACCCGTCATACCGTGTAGATCTGACCGGATCTAGATCGCACGGTGGTCCACGGATTAACCCCGGCGCAGGCGAAGAACCCACACAAGCAAGAGACCGCAAAACAAAAAAAGAAAGTTGTAATCTTTTTATTTTTCTTTGAACTTGTTATAACCGGATCTTATAAAAAGACCGGATCTTTTGTAACCGAAAAACAGTTGCTTAAGGAGACAATGACTTCAATGAAAACAATAATTTTTCCCGCGAACACCCCCATGACTTCTAATACATCTAAAGACAAGTTATTATGACATGTCTGAAGAATGAACTCTTCCGTGAGTGGATCCCGACAGTTCACTGCTTTGTTCCGGAATCACTTAACGAAAACGTCCACTGACTCCCCATCTTTCTGCTTTTCGTCTAGTAAAGTGCCGACGGAGACCTCCGTGTCATCGTCAAAGAAATTAGTGAGGTACAATCCTTCCATATCATCCCAGCTGGTTATACTCCCCGGCTTAAGACGTCGGTACCAATCGAAGGTAGGTCCACGCAGGGTTCCTACGAATGACCAGACCATCAAAGCTTCACTTCCGGAGATCACACCAAGATGAGATTTGAAATATATTAGATGTTGCGTAGGTGAACCCCTGCCATCAAAAGGAGTACAGTTAATCAAATTAAATTTTAGGGAATAAGGAATCAGATCCCACTCTCTTGGGTACGGATATGGAATGCCCGTTTTCTTTACTTCCTGGGCTGTTATTAGAGCATTGACTTTGCTTTCAAGATCTTGCATCTTCTTGTCCTCTTCCTCATTCTTCTTTAAATAAATTTGAAGAGGTTGAGTAGATGACTTAGCCGGACTGCTTCCCGAATTGTCTTTATCAGAAAGAGGATCAGCGAAGATGGTTTCATCCTCGTCATGGTCATTAGCGACCTCGGTTATGCGTACAGGTATGGCATTGCGCTGGCTAGATTCAGCCTTTTGACTCAACTCCGGTTGGTGTTGTTGAGCCTGTAAATCTCGCATCTGCTGCATCGTTAACTCCATCTCGGTTTTGATTTTAGCTCTAATTTCTTCGCGTTGTTTAGCTAACGTCTCCTGTAGTATCTGAGCTAATTGGCCAGGTATAATTGCAAATGATTCTCTGACTCGTTCAACACTGGATGCCGTATCATCCGAGGTGACCGCAAAATAGGTATCTGAAAGTTCCTCGTTTGAAGATAGACCTTCATGCATTTTCTTGTAGTCCTGACGTCGGTTGGCCCTTCGTTGTAGCCGTGACATCCTTTGGGAAAGACCCTGCTCAACTCTCCCTCCTGGAGAGAAATCAGGAACCGGATTGATTACATGTTGTTTTCCTCTGCTGGTCATATTAATAGTGACATTCGGAAGTTCATCTTCTTGCACAGCGGGTTTTTTTTCTTGAAACGTCTCATTTTGAGTTTTGGCATTTCAGTGGAAAGTCTCTGAAATACGGAAACTCTTGGCGGTTCAATTTTGGAACAACCGCACTTTGTCAATACAGCCTTAATGAGCCTCTCGCATGCACAATGAGGTTCCATTCCTCGAACGACCCTTTTTGTGACTTGTTAGTTTGATAGTACAGCACATCATCATTATGAAATGAGCAACCTATCTTTTACTTTTGAACTTTGTTGTCATGCACAAAACGACTAGTCGTTGCCTCTCGACGATCCAAAGTTAAATTCTTAAATTTTCTCCCTTGCAGGTATGAAGTCTTCACAGGCCCTAAACGAGAGTGAATTGGTATTTTCTCGTTTTGGGCTTGTTCGGTTCTGACAGGAGAGTATTTACGACCCATTGTGTAAGAAACCACTAAGGGTTTATTTGCTGGATTCGAGTGTTCTTTGATTAGAGCTTTGCCTCGCTCATCAGGTAAATGACCGAGACGATCTGCCATTGTGACTTTGAATTTCGACAAGTCAAGACTGACCCATGGCTTCACTGGTGATGGAACAGGCACAGTTGTAGTAGATGGGGAAGGAGCGAACGCCGATGGAGTCGAAGAAATGATCTTGTGAACCTCTTCTTGGCCACGGCAGGGTATGATGACGCGATTAAACGGTGTGCCACGGCAGCGGAGACTGCCGCGGTTGGAAGAAGTACCGCGACAGTTGTGACTACCGCGATCATAGGTCTTGCTGCGGCAGTATGGACTGTCGTGGTTGAATGAGGAATCTCCCTGATTCAATTCCCACGCATGTTTGGTTTTGGGAATCCAAACCTTACAGTTTGTTGGTGATTTTTCAGACATCATTTCCTTCTTCCCTTCTTGCATCTGTTGACGAAGGGTACGGGCACGAGCGGCCTTCACCTGACGCTTTTGTATATGTTCTTTAAGGGTTGAACGAGCCCTTTTGACGAGAATCCATTCTTTCGTCGTAAGTTGTGCAGAAATGTGATTAGTTTGCCGCTGAGGCAACTGGACCACTTTATGCTTCCTCGACTCTAGGTCCGCATAGTAGTGAACCCCGTCGGTTTGTTGTAAGGCATTGGCCAATTGACGAGTACGGCGCTGACGTTGTCTCTGACGAGCCCTCTTCATCAGTACCAGTGAATTTTGGTTCAAAGTCCCTTGGACTGGTGAATGGTCATTTGGAGCAGATATGTTACAAGTAGAGTTCTTAGCAACAACTGGGCAAGAGTCTTCACATGTGGCTTTCACCGAAGTTGAAGACTGGATAACCTTTCTGGAAGACGAAATCTTCCTGCACTTACGAGGCGAGGAAGATTTTGAGGATAAGGATGACAGATACTCCTCGAACTTTGCTTGATCAAACTCATATTCGATCTCTTCATTGATCACAATCTTGATCGTCTGCGACACTACGGCCTCGGTAGCGAGACCGTTGGCTCCCACTGTGGTCGCCAGTTTGTTTTCGTCGAAAGTTGAAGCTATTGTGGAATTCATTATATCTTCGATCGATTACAACGAATTCAAAAGAAAATAGTCTTTTTATAAGACCTCTTTTACACAATAAAAGGAAAATTACAACTCTCTAGAAAATAACACAGAAATTATTTATCGATTCCTATTTTGTGGGACTTTGCCTGTACCGGGAGTGCTTTAGCTCGTGGACCACCAAATCACAGATTGTGAAGGGGTTTAGGGATTCTTTCTTCATTTATCGAAGTAAGAATTTGAAATGAATATCTTATCGATGTAAAATGTTCACTCTTCCAAAGATCAAGTCAGAGCTTAGATCTCTAGGAATCACTAAGAGCTTTAGAACCAGTTATAAGGAATGAAGACTCTCTTTCTTACTCCAATTCACCAAAAGGCTTAAGCTTCTTTGCTCCAATCTGCTCTCTGTCCTTTGCTTCATGTCTAGGAAGGTATTTATAGGGATAGGGATGCACAACAGTTGAAATGGGGGTAAAATAACTGACCAACCATACCTCCTTTGGGCGGGTCAGTCTACGCTGCTGCGGCTATTAGCGCGTTAGTGTGGACTGGCGCGGCCAAAGAGACAGTTGCAGCCACGTTCCATCATGTTTGAAACCGTCTTCCCATGACTTTTAACCACTTTTTTCGTGGTTTGACTATTTGTCCACGTCAGCACACGTTCTCTTTCTGATATGCCACCACATGGACCTTCAAGAGATGTTAAAAAAAACTGTCAACAATTTACATAAGAGGCTATTCTGCCATTTGCGCGTCATATTTTACTGTCACGCCTTTGGCGCGTCACCATGGGCTGCCGCGCCTTATACGCGTCACTATGGGCTGCCACGCCTATACGCATCGCCTGTCAGTGTATTTTGCCGCTGGTGTGCACATTGTTCTTCTATGTTGTTTCGCTTCCCTTGGATGACCCCCCTCTGACCAAGATGATGGCATTCATCATTTTCTATTTGTCTTGAGCATTTTGATATCTATGAGCATTTTTGACGCCTACAGCTACGTGCTCAAGTTTCATGCCCCAGTTTTATGCTTGTTACATACTCTGTTTATGACAGGCTTATATGCTTGTTACCCGTAGAAAAGAATGCGAAAAATCACAAAATTTTGCAGAGAAATTAGATGTGAAAGCAATTAAGATTAAAAAAATGAACCTCAGGACTCTGTAGCTAAACTCAAGGTACAACAAATAGGAATAAACAGTATGCTGAGAAGCTAAAAAAACAAATCTGATCATGAGCAGCGGTTCATAATAAGTAAAATTGCAAGAGCCCAACTCAAAAATTAGGATAAACTGCATTCTCAAGCCCAAAACCCCCGCCCAAATCAATCAAACCGCCGATAAATGGTACACATTTAACAATCATAGAATCATATCAAACATTTATGAGATTAAGAATTTTATTAGGTTATATCTTTGATTTGTTATTGAGCAGATCCGAAGGCCCCGACGTGAAATTATAGCATGAAACCCTAATCAAGAAATCAAGCCTTCAGATCTGAAGACGAGAACACAGACGAAGTACTGACTACACCCAACTCAGCGGAGGATGCCTCCAAGACCAATGGCGACATGCATCATGAAAACCCACAAAATCTAAATACCCACTTCTTTATAAACCCCAAGAAAGTGTAAATTTCTTGTTGAAATCAACAGCTAGAGTTCATCATAGAGGTAATCAAGAGGAATGGAGCACTTTACACCTTTCTTATGGCCGATTTGAGAATATTTAGGGCTATCTTTTGATGAAACGTCACGAAGTGGAACGGCGAAGGGAACGAGAAAGAGAAAGGCGGTGTGATTGTCACGTGAAGAGAAAAGAGGAGAGCGGGATTGCTGAGGTGGACCAGATGTAAGAAAGTTGGCCTATTTCCGAGCTAAAAAAGAGGAATTGAGCTTTCCATAAATTGCTACTGTTTTAATAGTTTTTAAGAAAGCAATTCTTAAAAAAAGGGTGAACCAAATGGCAGTTTTGGAATCCTATAATAACGAAAAAGGCAGTTTTAAAATCCTATAATGACGAAAAACCTACTTTTTGTTCCAAAACTGCATGATTCCTAAAATATTGGCCCAACCAAACATCCCCTAAGAGGAAAATGATAATTTTGTCTTATTATTTTCTTACTAAGACAAATTGCTCAGCCGGCAACCACTTCTAAGTTAATTTTTTTATTAGCAATTTATAGCGAAGAAGACACAATTGAAAATGACCACAAGGAATAAAGATTAAGAAAAACTTATATATAACCTCATAGAATCTAATCATTGGAAAATACGTGTAGATATTTACTAAAGTCTAAAGGACACCTTATCTCATCTCATTCCCACGTCTCGTGTGTCAGCAAGTGGGCAGCCAAACTTTTTAAATACGACGTGGGTTTTGTCGTTCTTTTTCCCTTCAAGTCCATTCTCGTGGATTGAATACAGTCAGGCGCAGATACAAGTCAATTTATAAGTGCAAATAGCTATATATTAACGAGCTTTTCAGTTTATTAGTTATGATTAATGGTATGTATTAGTGATGTGATTAGAAACTCAATAAATGAATTAATGACAATCGTAATCAGAGACAGTGGTGGAGGATTTTAAAAAATAAAAAATTATGTGATTAGATATTGTCTTTTGCCAGGAATAGCCATGCGTAGACGATCTTATTTACCAAAAGAGTTAATAAATTAAGTAAATATAACTTTAAGCCTTACCTAAGAGGGATTTTTAATTAATATGGATAAAAGTAGTGTCAAATCCTAATCCATATGACTAATTACCTTGGAAGGAATGCTACTAACATAATGATATAAATACTGTTATTTAAGGGCCGAACACTCCCATTTTCTAAAATTCATTCGAAATGTCTGTATCTTTGCTCTTTTTTCTTTTGAGAAAATTTTTTTATCGGACAGCCAAAGTAGAATTGTATTTCTCATATGACTATAGCACGGCACTTCATTTGAAATCAAACATACATAGATAATAAATAAAAGACATGCACTAATTTTGAATGAAAAGATTCTTTTTGCATTTGAATCTACACAATTTGCGAATAATCTGAAATACAAAATTAATATCAGTTCCTTACCCTTGGAAGATTTGTGTTGTATATAAATATAAGTATAAAAATATATTAATACCAATCTGCTTTTAATAAAATTTTAGGACTCGATATGATCTATATAATATTTTCCAAAAAAATAAAATTTTTTACATAAATATATATTATCTTGGCAATACATTATTGTAAAAATGAAAAGGTTAATTGCAGATAAACCACTTGTAGTTTTGATGATGTGGTTAACCTCCCAATTGCTTTTTATTTTTTACTAGCACATTGGCACGTGTGATGCACGCAGTCTTATATTTCATGTATTAGTTTGACAATGATTTAATTATCCAATTTTATTATGGAGCTCTATATAGAAAATATATCTTAAAATGTTATTTAGCAATTAAATCTATCTTTAATACAACTGTTGATGGCTAATATCAAACAGTCAATCGTATCTAGAGAGGATAGGTTCTGATCCGGAGCGGGATCGGTTCCCACTGAGTCCTCGTCTGGGCAAGGTAAAGGAGATTGATGAAGGGGCCGCTTCCTTCTCCGACTTTATGCCTAGTTCTTGAATGGGGGCTGAAGTACACACTGCACAGACAAGAAGAACCCGTGAGAGGGCGGGGACTGTTTCCCCTGTGGTTCCTCCGATGGTAGTGAAACTCGAGTGCGGAAGGGGAAGGTCAGGAACCGAGGTGGTTCTTGAGGAGACAATGTGCCGTTACAGAGGGTCTATGTGAGCTCCTCTGTGTAAAACGAAAATCTGTGTGTTCTTTTTCTTTAGAGAAAGAGAAAGAGAGAGAGAGAGAGAGAGAGAGAGAGAGAGAGAGAGAGAGAGAGACCCCTTTGATTGAGCCCCCTCATGAGGTTAGGAGTCTACCTGTATATATCTCCATCATGGAGATAAAATGGCCCCCCTTAGTCAAACCTAGGGAGACGGTGGTGAAGTACGGACTAAGAGCCGAGTCATCCCTCCATTTACAGGTGTCGACTGGCGACTGAAGGGGAAGTCACTTCGGCACGGGAGAGGGTGTCTTCGTATTTTTGGAGAAGTGATTGAAAGCATGACAGAATGCACGTGGGCAGATGATAAGTTAGGGAGACCGTCAGGTTAGGATCAGGATAAGGCTTATCCGAGGTGGATTTGCATGCTGACATGTACTCAAGGGAAGAGGCTTGAGGCGGAGGTTATTCCTCAACTTAGTTGACAACAGGGAATGCCCATCAAGTAGTCTTTGTAAGTTGCCAGATAAATGGTCAAGTGGACCATTGGTGAGTTGTCTTCGAATATTAGGTCGTCTGATCCCGTCTTTCGTGTTGACATTAAAGAATGTCGACTTGATGAGTTAGCGGGATCGAGGCCTCTATTGGGCTTGGGCTACTAAGGTGGTTGAAACCGATTTGTCAGGGCTATGATTGTATTATTTTACAAATACCCTTATCTTGGGTGAGTAAACACCATAACAGTTAGCCATTTTTGCTTGGAGTTGACTTTTAGTCGGGTCTGAGTGAAATAAGATATGCTCTTATTAATACAAGCCTCCTTGAATGAGAAAATGCGAAGTCTCCGTCTTATTGACGTGGTTGACATCATTGGGCATCCTTCTTTACCCATAATAGCTCCGCTTTTCTTGGCTGATGTCATTAAAGATATGAACCATCATTTGAAAAAAACGAAGCGTAAGGGTGTCCTTCTTTTTGAGTATTAGGATGTGGGGCATTAAATGAGGGCGGTGCTTCGTTTCTCGAGTGAACCGCTTCAGATTCCAAAGTGGATCTAACCTTGGTTGCTTCGAAAATCATCGCGTCCTTTGAAATCCTTCCACGCACTTCTTCGAATGCTTATAAATGGCCTCTTGATGTTGAGAAGCTTTCTTTTAGGAATTTTCGTTTTGACAAATTTATGGTATTCCTCTAAGCTTTTTAAGAAAAAAAAAATCTTCAATGACTTTTCAAGTTTCAACCTCTGGTCATAGCGAGGAGAGGCTTGCTATTCTTTTACTCATCTGCTTGAGGGTCTATATGGACAATCTGGTTGGGTTATATGATCAATACAATATCCTCTGAACTTTCACATTGGCGGCACCGGAGATGAGCGAGTCAGTGTATCTCCATGGTGAGAGTCGAGTGCCGCTGTACCCTAGCCCACTTGGAGCATGGCATACAGATGCATTACATCCTTTTATTAAGGAGGTGCATGCTGCTCTAGGAGTCTCCCATTCTCAGTTCTATCCGAACGTAGTGGGGATTCTGGTGGTTTTCATCATTGTTTGCCACCATGTTGGAGTCCAACCAAACTTAATATTGCTTGGACATTTGATCAACATGTGGTCAGTTGAGAATGACCCGCATTACTTCTACCACTATTGTGGTGATTTCCAGCTTGTCTCAAATGATGGCCTTCTTGTTTTGATGATGTTTAACAAACAATTTATTTCTAATGTTGTTTGTCTAGTATTTGTGTTTTCGTATTTATTCTAGGCAAACAACGAGTTGGAGGTTTGATGGAATATGCGCTACAACGATGATATCTAATGGAGATTGGCGGAATAGTGGAGTGAAGCCTTGCAATTCAAAGTTAAAGATCAAGTTCAAGCTTCATCCGCGAGATTACCAAGAAGAGCTTATTGAAGATCAAGATCTAGCTTGGGTAACTTAGTTTAGGTTTTATATTATGTGTATTAAATACCTTAAGCTCAATATCATATACACACACGTATTTGGTTTCTATGTATATATATAGTTATATATATACATGTATGGTTTTGGGTTTTCATACTTTGGACACACTTGCAAAATACATGAGTTTTCACAAATAGAAATTCAATTTGAGAAATTCTTTTTCTAACATGTTCGTTTTCATGTTTATAAATATTTCGCAAAGTTTCATCAAGTTTGGAATTGATTTGTTATGTTTAATGGAATTTACAAAATCATGTTTTTGTTCGTGCACATGTTCGTGCATGTTTTACAAAACAGATGAGTTTTCATAAATAAGAAGTGGTATTTAAGAAATTCTTTCTTTGACATGTTTATCTACATGTTTAGAAACCTCTCTCAAAATTTTACTATTTTTGGAGTTAATTTACTATGCCCAATTGATTTTACAAAATCGTGTATGTCAGCAGTTTTTCAGAAACTGTAAATCTGTGTTCAAACATTTATTTCTCTCAACTGGGAAATGCTTTTTCATAAATTCTTTCTCTAACATATTATTCTACATGTTTAAAACCTTTCCACAAAATTTCATTATTTTTGGATCTGTTTTACTATTTTTAATTGATTTTACAAAACTGATATACAGTGCTACAGTACCCGCAGTCGACCGTCACGGTCGACCGCTAAACTCTCTGGAAGTTACTCAGCTTTGCATATGACTCCCGGTCGACCGTTGTTACTGTAGCAGCCAATAGTTACACAGTGACGGCTAGTTGATGATTTTTTTAATAATTTTTTGGGGTTTTTGGGGTTGGTTTCTTCAAGCCTATATATACCCCTTTGCCATACCTATTTTCTATCATCGAAGAGAGTTTTTTACCAAGTTTAAAAGAGTTTTAACAAGGGTTTTAGTTTTGGTTTAAATGTGTTTAAGAAGCTTTTAAGCATTTGGAAGTTTGAGTTTGAGAAATCAATTTTACAAGAGCTTGAGGAGATCATCTATTGGTGTTTGGGCATCCAACTATTCTCCTTCTACCTCTTGATCTATTGAGAAGTTTTCTAACTCTTTTTTCTAGCAATTTTATTATTGATTTTCATATTTTTATTATTGTTAGTTTGCTATTTGAGTTAGATTTGATTTTATCTCATTGTTATACACACCCAATTGAGCTTATTGTATTTGCATTCATAATATTTTTGGGTTGGTGAGAGTTGTGACAATTGAGTGTGAGCTTTCGTTGTGTTCTCATCCATAGTAGAGAACAAACATTTATTGTATTGAGCCTTATTGTGAGATTCACTTTGTAATACACTTGTACACCGAGAGAAGTGTGTGGCGAGAGTCGGGGATCGTCTCAAGAGGAGTGGCGTCGGTTGACGAACCTAGGGAGAGGTTGTAACCGAGCACTTGAGCGAGACACGTCTAGCTCAACACTTGAGAGGGTGTAGAGTGGGATTGCAAGAGTGGTGATTGTAAAGTTTTCGGTTAGCTAGAAAACCGAGTGTGAGGTGTAACCGTTACTCGGGTGAATGTAGAAAACCCGGTTGTGATAGTGGATTTCTCCCCGAGAGTAGGGAGCGGAGACGTAGGACAGAAGGTCCGAACTCCGTGATCATATTTTGTGTGTTTTCTTGTTTATTTTACACTATCACATTTTTAGTTTGATTATATTACCTTTGTGTTAGTTTATATATCATTGCACATATATTGCTTATATCTTATTTCTAGGATATTTCTTGTTGTTCATATTACTTATCCTAGCTCATATTTCTTGTTGTATTTCATACTTGCTAGGATAACTTATTAATTAATTTTAATTAGCATAAAATCGGATTAGATTAGCATAAGACCCTAATCATCCCCCTTCTAGAGTCTAACATCAAACTCTTTAGAGTTGGACGAGGATTGGAGGAGGTGATATGTGTGGGTTTATGGTGGCGACACCGTCTTCGCCTGCTCGGACTAGCCGGAGGTGAATGAGGACGCTTTGAGACCAGTCACCCTTAGCGATGCTGTAGGCTGTCTAAAAATTACAATAGATAGCTTATCCCCCATCAAACACTGATGATGAAAGTTACAATCTGACGACTTCCAGAAGGTTACAATTTGAAGACTTTCACGTAGATCGCTGAAGGTTACAATCTGACGACCTTCACGACAACCGATGAGAGCTCTAGTTCAACAGCATTCACAATCAACATCGGAAGTTACAATCTGACGACTCTCATATTCTCAAGGAGCCAAGACGAAGATTACAAGACAATGATCTTTGCAACGCTATGACAAAAGAGATTACTTGGTGATAATCTCTTCAAGGCAAAACGCGGAGGTCCTCCCCGTGTATCAACACCAAAACGCGGAGGTCCTCTCCGTGTATCAACACCAAAAAGCGGAGGTCCTCCCCGTGTGTCAACAGTAAAACGCTGGAGTCGGGCACGCGTTACAACATCAAAACGCGAGGGTCGAACCCACGTTACAACATCAAAACGCTAGGGTTGAACCCACGTGACAACATCAAAACGTGAGGGTCGAACCCACGTTATAACATCAAAATGCAAGGGTCGAACCCACGTTACAACATCAAAATGCCAGGGTCGAATCCGCGTTACAACATCAAAACGCAAGGGTCGAACCCGCGTTGCAACATCAAAACGCGAGGGTCAAACTCACGTTACAACACCGAAACGCCGGGGTCGACCCTAGCATTTGTCAACGCCCAGCGGGTACCCAACTCTGCGTCTCCAGTCTAAAACGCGGAGTTAGGGTCCTGAACGCCAACTTGGGCGTTTGACTCGTTCAAGCACGAGCTGAACGGTTACAGGAACCGTTTTCCCTCCATGATCTGAGGGATTTCCGCCCCACTTGGGAGCAGATTAAGGGGGGGCGGTTACACCCCTCTCAACCCCATTATGGAGAGAATTAAGGGGGACGGTTACACCCCTTAATTCCCTATAAATATGGGTAAACTTAATTGAGTTCAGGCTGGATCCTTGGTCCTTCGACAGGGGAGCAGAGGGTATTCGAGCTTCCTCTTTTCGACTGGCATTTTTTGGATCTGGGACTTGGCAGCAAAGGGGGAGATCTTGGAGCATCAGAGATTGAGAGATCGGCATTCATCCTTTTGAGCATTCCTTGAAGCCTTCGGCTTTGGCTTGAGAACTGATTCTCTGTTCAAATCAACTCTTTTTCAAGAGTTTCCAACTCGTCCAGAGTTTCAAACTTGCCACGCAAGCTCTCCACAACATCAAATCGTGAGGAGGAGATATTGTTCCAATGAATCAAGACGTGCGAATCGTCAACGGAGAGCAAACTCGACGCGAGCATTCGAGGGAGGCACTCCATCGACACCGTGAAGAATCCAGTTTTAAACAAAAGGGAGAATCAAATTCATTCTCCTCTCTTTTGTAATCAAAATCCAAATTGTAATTGATTTTGAGAGAATACAAGTTATTTTCTTTCATCGTCGTTTTACTCCTAAATTTTCCACAGATGCAGAGATGATGGACCTGGAAAGGGTTCGCTCTTATGCTAGGCCATGGGAGAGTGATGCTCTATTTGATGATGTGTTTCTCTAAGTGGTGCGCATATCCATGACCTTGTCTTCCACTGGCTTCCAGCAAGGGTAGGCCTCGTTCCTTTGTTGGCGGAAAACCGCAAGAGGAGCGTAGGGACCAAGGGGTCGAGTTCCACTGCCAAGCCTTATAAGAAGCTGAGGAAGTCCCTTAGCGCTAAGGAGGTGGCTGTCTTGATACCTCAAGCAGCCAAAATTGCCTCTGAATTAAGGGGGAGGACAATGGTCGAGAGGTGGCACCCAATCGGACTGGTTGTGGGGCCTCAGTCAGTCGGAACGGGTCCGATGGTTACTCGGCGTAACTGCTTGGAAAATATGGGGTCAGTAGATGAGTCTTCTCATAGCGAGAAGACAACAGCCCTAGCGATCGAAGAGGATGATGTCGGCCCTAGTTCTATGCATGAGTCATCTTGCTGCCATGGCAAGGAGCCGATTGGGGTGGACAACGACATCGAGGGGAGAGCTGGTACTTCGTCAAACTAGATGGAGAATGGTGCTAGCGAGAGGATTTTGAAGGATATACCAAGTGTTGGCATACATCAGGCCCTCCAAGCCTGTTTGGCTCGGGGGACTTTGTTGGAGCAAGCTCTATTCAATCGACTTGAGTGTTCCCTGGAGTGCCAAGCAGAGCTGGCAAAGGAGAAGTCGGCCAAGGAGGAGGCATAAAAGAGGTCACTGCCTTGGAGGCCTAGTTGGCTTATAAAGAAGGTGTTTGGTGCCAGAGTCTAGATGAGAAGGAAGAGCTCCTGAAGAGCTTCCGAATTTAGTTCTCCAAGCAAGTGGGAACCATCTAGGATCTTCAAAGGGAGATGGTTCATCTACAGGCGGAGGTCAAGTCCGAGAAGCATCGTAAGGCAATGGCTGAGGCGGAAGCTCGATCAAGTTGCTTATCTCTTGAGAAGTCGAGGAGGGACTTCGATGAGCTGTAGTCACAGCTTCAGGCGTCCACAATCTTTGTCAAAGAACTGGAGGACAAACTCGTTCGTCTGGATTCGGAGAAACATAAAAAGAAGGTGGGCGATGACTGGCGTTATGACCTCTTGGGAAGTGTTGAAGTGGCTTTGGCATGTAAGGCCGGAGTCAACTACTTACCTTCTCTAGTGCCTCATATCTTTCATCCTTCTCCAGACTGCTTATATCCTTCTCGTGTTTCCTGCTGTCTTAATCTATTGAAGGATGTCAAGAGTGGAGGTGGGCTAGATTTATCAGCGAATGATGATGAGATTGAGCCTGTTGTTGGGGCCCCTGGGAAATCTTCTGAAGCTGCTATCACCAGGAGACCACCAAATCTAACTCTCGGATCTGGTCGAGAGTTCTGAAGACCTGCATGTCTCTTTTTTTGGATAGAAATTTGTAATGAAGTTTCCTCTTATTGAATGAAAATCAACTTTTGTTTTCATTTTTGTGTTTGCCTTCATGGTTTACATTTTCTTAACTTTGCAATTTTGTTCTTTTCAAGAACTGAAATGTTGGCTGAAGTGAGTTGGTTATAAGGTGTCGACCCGTGCTGGGGATTTATGACAACTGATTCACTTGATGCCTTATTTTGGCTGAGCGTTTAATTGACCAAAACTTGACAGATGACTGCTTAAGTTTTTAGGTCAATTAAGTACTAGGCAAACACTTAATATTCATACCTTAGGCTTATGAATACCTTTTTGGCAGAATGATAACCCTGATGTTAGGTGTCTAGGTCTTACGTAGGTACCTAGGTCTTCAGAATCCCCATATGGTTGAGTGGCGACTATGAGAGTCGACCAAAGGGTTGTGCCTTGGGTTTATCCTGAGAAGATACCAGGGCTTGTTGACATGTCAACCCTGAGGTTGGATCGCCCAGGACTTATTTAATGCATGAGTTTTTAATAGTCATGATGGTCGAGTAGGACTAGAGGATTCGACTATATGTTGTGCATTGGGTTTACCCTAAAGAGGTACCAAGGGTTTAAAATTCGATTGAGGAATCGAATGCCTAGAACTCTCGAGAGTTGACTAGGTCTTCGGCAGCCTTGAGGCTGAATGACAACCCTAAGGTTAGGTGCCTAAGTCTTACGTAGGTACCTAGGTCTTCGAAATCCCTGTATAGTCGAGTGGCGACTGTGGGAGTCGACCATAGGGTTGTGCCTGGGGTTTATCCTGAGAAGGTACCAAGGGCTTGTTGATATGCTAACCCTAAGGTTGGGTCGCCCAAGACTTTTTTGGACACCTGGGTTTTTAATAGCCATGATGGTTGAGTAGCACTGGAGGATTAGACCATATATTGTGGTTTGGGTTTACCCTGAAGAGATACCAAGGGCTTAAAATTCGACTAATGACTCGAATGCTTAGAACTCTCGAGAGTTGACTAGGTTTTTGGCAGCCTTGAGGCTGAACAACAACCCTAAGGTTAGGTTTCTAGGTCTTACATAGGTGCCTAGGTCTTCGAAATCCCCGTATGGTCAAGAGGCGATTGTAAGAGTCGACTATAGGGTTATACCTTGGGTTTATCCTGAGAAGGTACCAAGGGTATGTTGACATGCCAACCCTAAGGTTGGATCGTCCAGGACTTATTTGGATGCCTAAGTTTTTAATAGCCATGATGGTCGAGTAGTACTGAAGGATTCAACCATATGTTGTGTCTTGGGTTTACCCTAAAGAGGTACTAAGGGCTTAAAATTTGACTGAGAAATCGAATGCTTAGAACTCTTAAGAGTTGACTAGGTCTTCGACAGCCTTAAGGCTGAATGACAACCCTAATGTTGGGTGTCTAGGTCTTACGTAAGCGCCTAGGTCTTACGTAGGTGCCTAGGTCTTCGAAATCCCCATATGATCGAAAGGCGAATGTGGGAGTCGACTATAGGGTTGTGCCTTGGGTTTATCCTGAGAAGGTACCAAGGGCTTGTAAGGGGTACCTAGGTCTTATGTGGTGCCTAGGTCTACATCCCTAGTGAAGGCTTGATTCCTGCAAGATAAGAGTTAATTTATATTTAATAAGATTTCATTAATATTGAAATTTACATGATTATGGCAAGTATCCGTTGTAGACATCTGATGCTCAAGGGTGTTGAACCACTTGTGATATTGACTTGTCTCATAGCAGACGACTTGTTGATAAATGAAGATGAGTCAAAACTCTATTTGCCATCTCATCAGCCAAGGTTTCTTTAAGTTCGAATCTTCAGTAAGTCCTTGAAGGCGGACGGTTGGCATGCCGGTTTTCAACAAAAAGAACTACCCAGACGTCGTGAATTATGTTGAATGGTGTTTTCTTGGTCGGGTTCGTGAGGGTTGGGGGCACAACCAGAAGCTACATGGTACCATTTGTGATGGAAATTCTCTTAGAGAGAGAATTCACCATGCAGTATTGTACTCCCTGGGAATGATAAACCATAGTAGTTTTCTTGAAGGAGGTTCGGGAGCATTGGGGGCTGGACCATGCTGCGAATGGAGAAATCTTCCTCATGAAGATCATACGGGTCTCATGCTTCGACCACAAAAGCTTAGTCAACTTTAGTGCTGCAGGTGTCAGTTGAAGGGCCAATGTCGTTCTTTCTGAGAAGACAATAAGTTAATAAGCCCTAAGCTTTTTCTGCAATCTCATCCCTGGTATTTGGGAGTTCCCTCTAAAGAATCCTCATGGTCCGAAATGCCTATCACAGACTTAATCACTGCTCTTATGCTTATATGAGCTATTGTCAGTTGGAGCTTGAGTGATGTTTGGTCTGATTAGAACCTGTGTTCTAGCCAGAGTTATTCTGTGATGGCGATTAGAAGTCGGGGTTGCTTTTTTAAGAAAGACAACCACCCTTATGGTGTGTCTTCTTTTGGAGGGCTTTTAGGGGTGTTGAAGGCCGCTCTACCATCTAGCAGATGGTGTGCTTGGCAAACACTCCCCAGAAAGTCATTGAGGCCTTTGAGGACTACGCCTATGGTTTCTCTTAGCCAAATCTAACCCTCCTTAGCTTGAATGATATAACTCCTGACTTCATTTAGCTTGGATGATGCAACTCTAATGTTGTTCTTCAAGGTGAGTAGAATCAGACCCTTGTTCCGAACTTGGCATATTTTCTCAAAAAAAAAGTAGCCCACGGTGGGCGCCAAACTATTGATGGCTAAGATCAAACAGTCAATTGTATCCAGAAGAGGATAGGTTCTGATCCGAAGTGAGATCGGTTTCCCCTAGGTCCTCGCCGGGGCGAGGTAGAGGAGATTGATGAAGGGGCCGCTTCCTTCTCTGACTTTATGCCTAGTTCTTGAATGAGGGGCCGAAGTCCACGCTGCACAGACAAGAAGAACCCGTAAAAAGGCGGGGACCGGTTCCTCCGTGGTTCCTCCAACGGTCAAGTTAGTAAAACTTAAGTAGGGAAGGGGAAGATCAGGAACCGAGGTGGTTCTTGAGGAGGCAATGTGCCGTTACAGAGGGTCTATGTGAGCTCCTATGTGTAAAACGAAGAACTGTGTGTTCTTTTTCTTTAGAGAGAGAGAGAGAGAGAGAGAGAGAGAGAGAGAGAGAGAGAGAGACCTTCGATTAAGCTCCTTCCTGAGGTTAGGAGTCTACTTGTATATATCTCCGTTATGGGGATAAAATGGGCTCCCTAGTCAAGCCTAGGGAGGCGGTGGTGAAGTGCGGACTAAAAGTCGAGTCATCTATCGCTTTACAGGTGTCGGCTGACGACTGGAGAGGAAGACATTTCGGCACGGGAGAGGGTGTTTCCGCATTTTTGGAGAAGTGATTAAGAGCGTGGTAGAATGCACGTGGGCAGCTGACAAGTCAGGGAGACCGTCAGGTTAGGATCAGGATAAGGCTTATCCGAGGTGGATTTGGATGCTGACATGTACTCAAGGGAAGAGGCTTGAGGCGGAGGTTATTGCTCAACTTAATTGACAGCAGGGAATGTCCATCAAGTTGTCTTCGTAAGTTGCCAGATAAATGGTCGAGTGGATCCTTGGTGAGTCGTCTTCGAAGATTAGGTCGTCTGATCCCGTCTTTTGTGTCGGCATGAAAGAATGTCGACTTGATGAGTCAGTGGGGTCGAGGCCTCTGTTGGGCTTGGGCCACTAAGGTGGTTAAGGCCGATTTGCCACGGCTATGATTGTATCATTTTATAAATACCCGTATCTTAGGTGAGTAAACACCATAACAACAACTCAGTTGTGCAGTTTCTTAATTTAGGATATATAACTAGAGTAAGTGATTAAAAATGGGCATATTGTAATTATTTATGTGTGTATTATCATGTCACGATTTAGAATGTTCTCGAAATAAGTAAGGAAAAAAGAAAAGAAAGAAAAGAAAAGAAATATTTCTCTTGAAAATTTACAATCTTAATTATGTGAGTTCAAATTTTATTCTCATGTTATGATTTAGAGTCTTCTAGAAGGAATAATGAAAATAAATGAAAGGAAAAAAATTCTGTTGTAAAATTACCATTTTCCTCCAAAGTACAATAGAAAGGAAGACAACATCCACCGTCCATCTAAACTTTAGGTTATAGCAGTATAGATTTTTACCTCTTCGAAAAGTCAAAAGAAGTTCACTGAGGGGCTAATCCACACTTGAACAGAATGAGATCTATTCTTACCACAGGAGTCCGTTCGGATCTATCTGCAATTAACCCAGAAGCAAATACATCCACATTGAGGGGGCTGTTTGGTTGGTTTCCTTGAAATAAAGAAAAAGAAATTTAACACTAGCCAATGAAAATGTGACACATAATCTTTTCATTTCGTTTCAATGTGTGAACCAAACAATTTTTTTTTAACAATTATAAGAAATACATTTCTTATAATTAATTTCCTTAAATTTGTGTCCAACCAAACTTCTCCTTAGCGATAAACACCACCCCTTATCATACACCCACTTGCAGGCTCCTTCTCATCCGGTCCCACACATTAATCTCTGGGGCCCACCACCTACATCTACAGCCTACAGCCCAAGTCCACAATTAGGAATCAGTCAAGATCATGATTAACTTCGATTAAACTCCCCACCCTTTAATCCCCATCCGTGGCCAATCTCGATATTACCGAACTTGACGGAGGGCAATCTCGAGACTCGCTCCTCCTCCCTCTACCCGCAATTCAGCCCTCATATCACGTGACTTCCACTCCATCCAACGTACGCGAAACCACCACGTGTACATGTCCATAAGGCGACATCTCCCTTTCTCCCCCTAACCTTATCCCCTCGACACGTCATCCCACTCAGATCTAAATCCGACGGCTCAAAGCGATCCGAAAATTTTTGACGCCTTCCATCTCTCCTATAAATATCTTCCACTCCCTGCGCTCTTCCTCTCTTTCCGCTGCGAGCTCCGATACTTTTGAGAACTCGGGTGGCAGTTTCGGTAAATAAGTCGAAATCGATGGGCCTCCTCGACAAGCTCTGGGACGACACCGTCGCCGGCCCAAGGCCCGATAGCGGGCTGAGCAAGCTGAGGAAGCACTCCACCTTCGCTTTTCGATCGAGCAAAGGTAATCAGTTTGGTCTGTTTGATGAATTAATCAGTTAAAAATGATTCGATGGATTTGGTTAACTGATTGATGATTGGTGGTGGGGCCCAGAGGAGGCGGAGGCTGACGTGGCGCCGGCGGCGACGAAGGTGACAAGGAGCATCATGATAAAGAGGCCGGCGGGGTGCCCCTCGCCGGGGAGCGGGACGCCGCCGGTGTCTCCGGCGGGATCCACCCCTCCGGTATCTCCGTTCGCCGGTGAGGTTCATTTGGGGATTTTTTGAGGACCTTGGGGGTATTTTTGGAATTTTTGTAGACTGGATGCTTGATTGAACGTTTTGGTATCTGGTCGTTAATAGAAGGATCCAGAATCAGGAAACTTTATTCGCGCCTTCAATGTGGGAAAGGGTCGGTAAAATGTTCCGCAAGAACATCTAGGCTACTATAAGATAGTAACTAAGATTACAGACCTTAAACATTACAACTGCATTAAAACAGAATAATAATTCAGGAAATAAGGCTGTAGAAAGTGGGCGTAACTTTTTAGTTGCCCCCTCTTACAAACTCTTCAATAAAAAAAAAGGAAATAAGAAGTTTTCGATAAAAAAAACCCTCTCTAATTACTCTAATCTAAAGATCTAAAGATGTGGATCGATATATAATATTGAAGTTTGAGGTTTTGAGTAAAATTCTTCTGTGATAAATGGCCTGTTTATATCTAGCAAATTTACTGATTGTTGGATAGATTAACATAGTAACATGGTCTTAAAAATTCTTTTAAACCAATTAATTAATATCAGGTTTAGTGAGAGTGATGAGTGAGTTCGTTGTTATCTGCATGATGATCGATCCCATATGAATGCGTGTGAGTCTGTGATAATAGACAATTCTTCTTATCTTGGATAGGTAGCAATAAATGTGCACATGTCAACATTTGAATGTGTGTATGGATTCCGAACTCTAATGATTCGAGAGCTTACACTCATTGGATGCACGTTTAATACCATTGACTTGCGTGCACTTAGATACTTTTCCAAATAGTAATAGCATGTTGGAAGCCAATATTAATGTTATAGTTTATGTTAATTATTGGTTAATATATTTACGTGAGAAGTATCATTTTAATGTATGATGATCATCAGGTGGATCAGGGGGGAAGGAATGGAACAGGTTTAGGAGAAAATCATCGTCGGACTACGAGAGGCCAGCAGCCGGAATGGTTGGAGTGGGACCCACAAGTACTCCTCCTCCTCATGAGGTGTGAGCTCTGCTGATCCCTGAGCTCTCAACTCTTTTTTGCTTGAAGAAAACCGACACCAAAACAGCTTATAACAAATGGCCGGAGAGAGAGAGTGTGAGAGAGTGTTTCTTTGTGTTTATAGCGAGGAGGGCATGTGGGTATGTTGCATATATATGTTTGTAATGTATGGTTGGGGGGGGCTCATAAAATACTTGAGGGTGTATGTTTTGTGTACAAGTAAATTTGTGTGATGGGTGTTTGTTTGCCATGAGTGTCTTTTGGGGAGGTGGTAGTGATCAGAGTGATGTAGGTTTTCTAATGTATTAGGTAGGATTCTATGTATGCGTGTGTGTTCTTGTTGCTATGTACTTACGCAAGTTAGTTGGGAGTTGGTGGGCGTTTTTTGTATCAAATGGGATGTTGATTTGCTACTTCTGAGTTTCTTGCACTCAAAAACTGTCCTGAATTAATTTAGGGTACGTAATTTGTGTATTAACCCCCATCATCAAACTTAATTTTAGTATCACTTATCTTCCCTCAAGTATTTTATTAGCGCCTAATGCTCGTGAATAACCCCTTCCTTCCGTGCGCAAAATGAAAGACGTTAGGGGCTAATAAAATAGTTTTGGGTTGTGATGACTTACGTGTGCTAATGAAGATATATATGAGTGAGGTTATTAATTTGCAATTTGCTTTTTCTTTTAATATGAGTATGCATACTGGTCATGGATTTTGTGTAGTATAAAACTATGGTAATATTCGGATTTCTTTGTATCGTGGTTTTACTAGTGAAGTTCAAGTCATACTGACATGATAATAGTTCATGTCGAGTATGAGTTAATGTCATACTTCCAATGAAGTACTGTACTCATTTTCTTTCCTACTAAGAAATATAATCATTGACATTGCCATCATTTTGATCTAATGCTAACCATAGAAAATAAATACGTTCTTAATAGTTGCGTATTTGAGGTGTAATCTGCTTATAATTTAAGGACCCGTTTGGCAAAGAGTTAAGGAAGATGAGTTAAAGAGAATGATTAATGTACTTAGCACATTCGATAATCTGAAGGCCCATTTGATAATCTGAAGGGCTAAATTATTAACCCGTTAAATAAGTTTTATATTAGCCATTGTGATCAGTTTAGTGTTTGGAATAACAATGATTTTGACTATTTTCTTTATTATTAGAAGAGTTAGCTCTTAATCATTCTAAATAGGAGTATTAGTAAACCCCTCATTTTGAGAGATTAATTTATTTTAATCCCTCTAGAGGGGTAAGCTTAACCCTTCTATATTTTTTATGTTGGCAAATTATGGAGGGTTAACTCACTTTAACCCTTATATAGATTTTTATGTTTGGCAAATTATGGAGGGTTAACTCACTTTAACCCTTATATAGATTTTTTGTGTTTGGCGGGTTAAGAAAGGGTTAAGTCTCCTTAACCCCTCACTTAACATTTTGCCAAACGGTATCTAAAGGAGGACCACGGGTGCAATTTAGTAAAAGAAGGACCACAGGTGCTTAATTTATATCTTTTGCAAAATCTAAAATCTATATTTTTTTTCAAAATCTAAATTCTGCGACACTTACCATACAAAGCAAATATTTTTTTTATCAGAGTACAAAGAAAAGTTTCCCTCGACTACTATATATTAAAAACTTGAAAGATTATGATAAACTTTTTATATAAGAATAGTGATAACTGAGCTACACTTTTGAAACTACTTTCAAACTTTTACGCCAAAAGAGTGTAGAGTTCTTAACGACTCATTAATTTTGATGACAATTTAAGCAAAGGGATCTTGCACTTTTATGTACAAATAGTGTAGGAATAGTTTGAAGAGTGTAGCTTAGTTAGGCTTAAAACGGGTACGTAACATTGATGTCCAAGATGACCTTGTTTTTAACACTAATCCATTGTACCGTGGCAAACACTCTTTACTATATTTGCTCAATCACCTTGTTTTAATTGGAGTTGCTTAAAGAGGCAGAAGAAAGTTCTATATCCTCTCGCAGAACAAAATTTATTACTTCAATCATTAATATTGAACAAGTCAAATTTTAAAGTATGATAGTGGACCTAGTGGTCATATTTATATCGAATTATGACCGTGATACATCTTTGTACATGATTATTATCCAGAAATCTGCCTCTCACCCACCAACTGCAAGAGAAACTAGCTTCAGAAAATTTATAGCCGCCCCCTCTCCTCAAATCAAACATTATTTGATAACAAATCATTTATACTATCATATGTATAGTATTTATAACAGGAGACGTCACATGCTTACCACATGCAGAGGAGTAAGAGGACCTACCGTTTTGGAAAAGATAGGCGAGCAGGTGCATGCTCACTAGCTGCAGACATTTTCTTAATTTTGCTTTAATAATCATGATTTGATTCGGACACCATAAAAGACAGTACAACCAATGACATGATTAGTCTGATTTAATCTCTTTTAGGGGCTGTTTGTTTGCCTAAAAAAAAGAGGGAAAACAAAGAATAGGAAACATATTTCTTAGAAATTTTATTTTGAGGTTGTTTGGTTGGAAAAAACAGAAGGAAATTAAAAAATAGGAGATGAGATGAGATAAGTTGTCGTCATAGTATTGGATGATGTGAGTGATTTGTTAAGAAAACTTGTTTTGAGGTTATTTGGTTGGCTAAAAAATTAAGGAAATGTATTATAAGAAACCTATTTCCTATAATAGGTTCTTTTCTTGTGTTTGGTTCATTCTTAAAAATAAGAAAATAGATGAGATGAGATGAGTTGTCATTATATTATTGGATGATGTGACACACATTTAAGGAAATCAATTTCCTTGTTTTTTGGAGGAAATGTGTGGAGATGAAAGTTTAAGAAGATAAGATGAGTTGTCACCATATTATTGGATGATGTAATTGATTTTTAAATATGGGATGTGATGAGATAAGATGAGTTGGATGATGTGATGATAAAAATAATATTTTATTAGATGTTGGATGATAAAAGTAATATTTTATTGAATGAGTTGGATGATAAAATAATATTTTATTAGATGAGTTGGATGATAAAATAATATTTTATTGAATGTTGGGGTAAGTTTTAGGGATGAAAATGGTTGAAAATAGGAAATGGGAGATTTTCATGCTCTCATTTCCTATTCTTGGTTTTTAGGAAACCAACCAAACAACCCCTATTGGACAAATTTTGCTAATGAAAAGATCACTTCTACTTTTCAGAGGAGATGTGGCCTGCAGCCGAAAGTATTTAATTAATTTTAAGTTATTAAATCCCTTTTCGTTCAAATTTTAATAAATTTCTGAATGATCTAAAGTGTTATCTTATCAATAACACATAAAATGATCCGTGTAAAAAGCAACTTGATTTAATTTAATGGCATAGAAGATTTATAATCTAACAAAAGAAAATGTTTGCAAGAGTAATTAATCTATTTTGATGGTCCAAACTGTAGATCCTAGGAAATTACCAATCTATCTACATGTTCTACCTTGATGCATTAATGAATGTTTCCTTGATTAAATAACTATTAGTTCCTTCGCAAAATGTTCTTTGGATCATTGAACGTATGTATGTATGTATGTATGTATGACCTCACGCGGCGCCAAATACCTTCATGCTGCTCTAGGCCCCTCCATCACTAATTTTGTGTCTAGTTATGACCGAACGGTTAACAATGTTGCTGACACTATTGGAGGGGACACTCCACTCGTTGACTAGATCATGAATACTCCAAGCGCTAAGCTCAAAATACCCCATATAAAGAAATACAAAGGCGAGAGAGATCCATCGGAGCATGAAGACACTACTAGAAAATAGAGTTTTACCTACG
>BQKN01065528.1:738425-748445 GCA_022839385.1 Asparagus kiusianus | reverse complement strand
ATAGTTTAATTTTTATAATTAGAGTTTAATTTTGGCAAAACAAAAAATTTGTGCAAAAAACCCAAACCCTAATAAAAAATATTCATCTTGATGAAATTATAATATAAAAAAATTAAATTTAATACGGGTTATGGTTAGGGTTAGGGTTAGGCGAGGGTTAGGGTTAGGCGAGGGTTAGGGTTAGGGTTCGGTGAGGGTTAGGGTTAGAGTTAGGATTAGGGTTTGGGTTAGGATTAGGGTTAAGTGAGGGTGGGGGTGATGGTGAGAGTGAGGGTTAGGGTTAGGATTAGGGTTAAGTGAGGGTGGGGGTGATGGTGAGAGTGAGGGTTAGGGTTAGGGTTAGGGTTAGGGTTAGGGTTAGGATTAGGGTTAGGCGAGGGTTAGGGTTAGGATTAGGGTTAGGTGAGGGTTAGGGTGAGGAGTGGGGGTGAGGGTGAGGGTGAGTTTGAGGGTTAAGGTTATGGTTAGAGTTAGTGGAGGGTGAAAGTGAGGGTGAGTTTGAGGGTTAAGGTTATGGTTTGAGTTAGTGGAGGGTGAAGGTGAGGGTGAGGGTTAGGGTTAGGTGAGGGTAGGGGTGATGGTGAGGTTGAGGTTGAGGGTTAGGGTTAGGGTTAGGTGAGGGTTTGGGTTTGGGTTAGAATCAGGGTTAGATGAGGGTTATGGTTAGGGTTAGGGTTAGGTGAGGGTGAGGAGTGGAGGTGGGGGTGAGGGTGAGGGTTAGGGTTATGGTGAGTTCAGGGGTGAGGTTGAGGGTTAGGGTTAGGGTTAGGGTGAGGGTGGGGGTGAGGTTGAGGGTTAGGGTTAGGGTCAGGCGCGGGTTAGGGTTAGTATTAGGGTTAAGTGAGGGTTAGGGTTAGGGTTAGGTGAGGGTGAGGTTGAGGGTTAAGGCTAGGGTTAGGGTTAGGGGAGGGTGATGGTGAGGGTGAAGGTGAGGGTGAGGGTGAGGGTTAGGGTTAGGTGAGGGTGAGGGTGAGGGTTAAGGTTAGGGTTAGGGTTAGGAGATGGTGAAGGTGAGGGTTAGGGTTAGGGTTAGGGTTAGGGTTAGGAGAGGGTGAAGGTGAGGGTTAGGGTAGGATTAGGTGAGGGTGAGGGTGGGGGTGATGGTGAGGTTGAGGGTTAGGGTTAGGGTTAGGAGAGGGTGAAGGTGAGGGTGACGGTTAAGGTTAGGTGAGGGGAGGGTGGGGGTGATGATGAGATTGAGGTTTTGGGTTAGGGTTAGGGTTAAGGTGAGGGTGAGGGTGAGGGTTAGGGATCGGTGAGGGTGAGGGTGGGGGTGGGGGTGGGGGTGGGGATGAGGGTGAGTTTTAGGGTTAAGGTTAGGGTTAGGGTTTGGGTCAGGAGAGGGTGAAGGTGAGGGTTAGGGTAGGGTTAGGTGAGGGTGAGGGTGGGGGTGATGGTGAGGTTGAGGTTGAGGGTTAGGGTGAGGGTTAGGTGAGGGTGAGAGTGAGGGTGGGGGTGAGGGTGAGGATGAGGGGTTAGTATAACTATTTTATCGCTAATTACATAGAAACTGCACACACACTGTACACTCATATTTTTGAGCCGTAGAATTCCCCGCCTCAATATCATCATAATAATGTAATACTAGGTTATGAATTAAAAAGAACATTCATTGTATTATATTATATTATCTGTTTGATTGGTTATCATGTATCTCGGTGTGTCATGTATTATATTATTACCTTTATATTATCTGTTTGACTGGACATCATATACACGCGATTCTGTTACCATTTGCTATTTTATTAATTATTTGCATTATATGTTTTTGTTGGATATTCATTATGTTTTCAAAGTATAGATGACAAAAGGATTACGTAAGAAAGCGCTTGAGAGACTTTGCGGTAGACATTCTGGAGGCGACGCACATGCCTCTACGTCAGGTATTTTTTTATTTGTTATATCTGTACATTTCTATAAACTATTAACGTGATCCTAACATTTTTTAACATTTACTACACAGGACGAGGAGATGCTACACATGACTCGCAGCCACAGGACACATCACGCGGAGATGCTCCATATGACGTGGAGACACAGGCTAATCCTACACAGCATGCGGAGATACCACCGCCACCGCATGCAGATGTATTGGAAGAGAGGAGATTTGAGCCGTATAGCGTAGTTCTAGAAGCTGCGGCACTACCGTCAGATTCTATTACAGATCAGCGAGTCCACGGTCCGGCCAAGGTGAAGGGGGGGGGGGGATTGGGATTCTTATCATGCTTTGCGCCCTATCGCACAGCATAGGTACGAACAAGCAAGGCGTAGATGCCTCGAACTGAAAGGTATTGATAGATTTTTATAGTTTATCGGTTATTATTTTAAATTTTAATAGCAAATATGGATTGATTCATTATTTCATCTGATTCATTCTTTTGTAGGTACCGGGCGACCTCCTAGGCGCGGCCGCAATGCTACCAAGGAACAGAGCATCATCCCTGATATTCATTGGAGGGCCGTGATCCGATGGGAAAACGGAGTGCCTGTCGGGGCCTTTGCCAATGCTTTTAATAATTTCCTCGCCACGGTAGCCAGGAGACAGGATTTCTTCAATATTTTTTTGATGTGGAAGTCGCAGCTGATTGATGCGCTGGTGGCTTGTTGGAGATATATATGTGTGAGTCATTTATTTTAATTTTTATCATTATTAGTTATTAGTTTATTATTATGTTTAATACACTTATTTGTATCTATTTTTTCTTTATATGCTGAAGCGATTTTTTTCTTGACGATAATATTTGTGCCTGGACTTACTGCTTCACGCAAATCAATTTATCGTTCAAGAGATGGCGGTTTGAGGTGAAAAAAAATATTTTGTTCAAATAACAGAAGATTGGGAGCGATTCTGGCATCTTGACGAGCGTGTGGATGGAGTAGATTTTTTTGTACTTTGCTATTACTGGGACACGGCTGAAATTCATGTATTATTGAAGTATATATTTTTAATTTATTGTTTGAATTTCTATATTGTTTTGATTTGACATTGTTTTGCAGGCTCAAGCTGAAATAGCAAGGAGTAACCGCAACGAGCCCCGCAGTTACGAGCATCACGGGGGCTCCAGGTCCTTCAGCCAGCATTATCATCAATTGGAGCTTGAGGTATATATATATTAACTTTTAAGTTGAGTATAATTTATGTGTTATGAGTTAATGATATATTTGAATAAAATAGGGAAGGGGAGATCTTGAACATTTTGCAGATCGTATTCTGACTTCCTAGAGCCCGAATTACGCCGATGAAGAGAAGAAAACAAAGAATAAGGATCTGGCTGTAAGTAGCAGTTCATTTATATATTCAATTTCATAACAATGCATCATTAGTAAGTCGACTTGCCCGGGTTGTTTTGATATATCGTAGGAGAAATTACATGCCAAGGTACAGGAGCAAATGTCTCAGTCTCAGGTCGGTTCTAATACTCCTACCTGGCTAAGTAGAGAGGAGGAGGACTCCATCATCGAGACGATCATTGGACCTAGTAGGAAGAACAAATACCGGTGGAGAGGATCTGAGCAGAGGCCGCACGAGTCTAGTGGCACCTACGAGTCTGCAGCACCACCAGGAACACCAGGAAGCAGTTCATATCAAGACTCGATGGAGCAGCGGTTGAAAGCGATTGAAGATTGGTAGTCACAGCAAACAACATATCAGTATATTGTGGAGGAAGAATGGAGGCGCCGGGATCAAAGAGAATTGGAGTTCACACAATTTATGTCCACTCTGCCTCAGGAGGCTCAGGAGGCATATAGGAGACGGTTTATGTCGGATCAGGTAATATATATACTTTACTTTTTTTTAATTAAATAAATTAAATATATAATTCTTACTTAGTTATGAATTTTCTTTGTGACTAGATGATATCATACACACCGATACACACTGATACAAACTGTTACACACAAACCCTAACTCTAACCCTAACACAAAGCCCAAAATATATACTTATAATGTTTTTATGTGATTGTGGTGTTGATGGTGCGTGCGTGCGTAGTGATGGTGGTATTGGCTGGTGGGTTGGTTGGTTAGTTGTGGTGTTGTGTTGTGGTGGTCGTTATGTGATTGGTTTGTGGGGGGGGGGGGTTTGGTCGTGGTGGGGAGGGGGAGGAGTGGGATTGGGTGTTGATGGTGGTAATGGAGGGGGAGGGGTGTGTGGAGTGTGATTGGTTTGTGGGTGGGTGGGGGCTTTGGTCGTGGTTGAGGAGGGGGAGTGGGGATTTGGTTGTGGTGGTGGTTGAGGGGGAGGGGTGGGGGGAGGGGGAGTGTGGTTGGTTGGTAGGTGGGGTTGGTTGGTTGTGGTGCTGTGTTGTGTTGTGTTGTGGTATTGTGTTGTAGTTTTGTGTTGTGCTGTGTTGTATTGTATAGTGTTGTGTGTTATTGTGTTGTGGTGTTGTGGTATTGTGTTGTTGTGTTATGGTGTTTTGGTGTTATGTTGTGTTATGTTGTGTTATGTTGTGTTGTGGTGTTGGGAGAATTATATTTATATTTGCACTCTTATTAACGGTTACATACGCTTGTTAACGTTTGATTTATATTTGCAGGCCGGGACTTCTTCACAAGGTGCAGCCGGGGGTAGTCATAATGCAGTTGGTGTTGAGGATGAGGATGATGATGATGATCAGGAGGATTGATTGTAATTAATTTAACTTTGAAAAGAATTTCTTGTGTTGTATAAACAATATTTATTATGTACCTGTTGGGAAACTTTTATTTATTTTTATTGAAATAAATGTGTGATATATACGTGAGATTGAATATTATACTACTGATTGAACAGGTTTTTTAAAATTAGCATCGATATTGTACAAGGGTTTTTTCAATAATTTTCAAATTTTTTTTTAAAATTTATTGGTTATTTTAGCGACGGAATTTCCGTCGCTAAATAGATATTTAGCAATGGATTTTCCATCGCTAAATATATATTTAGCAACGGAAAACATGCACAGAAAAAAATAAAATAATAAAAAAACATTAGCCACGGATTTTCCATCGCTAAATATGTATTTAGCAATGAAAAACATGCACGGAAAAAAATAAAATAATTTTAAAAACATTAGCAACGGAATTCCCGTCGCTAATAAATTTTTAGCGACGGAAATGCTGTCACTAATACCATTTTTAGCGACGGAAATTCCGTCGCTAATGGTTTTTTATTTTTTTAAAAAATAAATGGTGACGAATTTGTCGTCGCTAATACCTCGTCGCTGAATTTTAGCGACAAAAATTCTGTTGCTAAAGCCGCAATTAGGGACCCTGAATGTAGCGTCGAACTTTTAGCGACGGAATTTTCCGTCGCTAAAGGGTGAAAATCCAGCAGTGAGATGTGGTGGAACTCATTGGACAAAAAGTCTATCCACAGCTTCGAGCAACTCAGCCAAAACTTTATACACCACTTTTTGGTCGACTTCAAGAAGAAGAAGTCCTCTCATGTCTTGCTGCAAATGAGATATAACCCTGGGGAAAGCTTTAGAGATTACTTCAAGAGATTCTAAGCCAAAAGATTGGAAGTTAAATACCTTAGTAACATAATCGACATGGTTGCAATCTCAGCAGGGTTAGAAGATGATAAGTTAGTCGTCTCGCTCATCATAGATCTTGTCATTAACTTTGAACAACTAATGGCCAGAGCTCGAGGATGTATGGATGCAGAAGATGCTCGAGCCCACAAGAAGGCGGCCAGAGTAGCAGCAGTAGCAGAGGCAGAGTCCTCTTAAAGAAAAAAGGCAGAGAAAGATCTCAGACTTTAAGCCCAACAAGGCCAACAAGAGGGACTAGAGGAGAGAGGTGGCCAAGAAGCCGACCCTCACTTCCCCCAACAGTTCTCTCTCATACTCTCTACTTGGTCTAGAAAGGAGGATACCTTACTTCCATTCCTCCCTACATGAAGTCATACCTCTAATCCGGAGACACCAAGCCGTATTGACCATACCACAGAGATGATGATCATCACACCGATGATTATAGGGTCCTCTAGAGAGATATTGAAGACCTTATACAAAAAAGATTGCTAAAGAGACTCATCTCTCAACAAGACAGGGTGGAACCCACTCTAAAAAAGTCAGAAAGAAGGTCTCGATCAAGATCGCCCCGTCACCAATATTAAAAAAATAAACAACTTGGAGAAACAAGTAGTCGAGGCATCGTCAATACCATCAGCGGTGGCTTAGTAGCATGAAGAATCTTGGTGACCCACTCATTATGTCGGCATCATAAAAAATGATAGATCAACCTATTTCCTTCAACAAGTGTTGATCTATGGGGCATATTATCACCTCATGATGACCCACTTATTATGTCTGCTAAGATTAATGGCTTTCGGGTCAAAAGAATCTTGGTGGATATAGAGAGTTCCACTGATATCCTGTTTATGGATGCCTTCAATCATATTGGGCGTCGACAAGTCAAGATTACAGCCTTGTTGAGGTCCTCTCGTTGGACCCACATGACACTCGCTCTAACCATAAGGCTTGATTACTCTCCCCTAGTAGTCGGAGAATATCCTCACCAGTCCACTCTTCAAAATTAATTTGTGCTAATGGATATAAAGTCCACCTACAACGTTATTCTCAGAAGAACTTCCTTGAATAACCTACAAGCGATCTCATCCACATACTATCATATGATGAAGTTTTTGACCCAAGAAGGAGCCAGGTTCGTGAGAAGCAATCAACAAGAAGTCAAATCATGCTATCTAATTTCAATAAAGGGAAAAGGGGTCTCAGAAACCCTGCCGGTCAAGAAGATCCATATTCAAATGTAGAAGGACCAAGAACAGAAGCGGACGATTACCATAGAAGAATTACAAGGGGACCAATTAATATTGACAGATCAAAGAAGGTCAAAATCGACCAACATTGTAAGCTAGTTCGATAAAAGAAGAGGCACCTCAGCTTAGAGTGGCAGAAGGCAGTTGTTGACGAAGTCGACCGATTACTTAAAGCCAGCTTCATCCATGAGGTTCAATATCTAGAGTGGCTATCCAATGTGATACTGGTCAAGAAGTCTACCAGCAAGTCGAGAATATGCATAGACTTCACCATCCTAAACAAGGCTTTCCCAAAGGACAACCATCCCCTCCCAAAGATTGATCAATTGGGAGGCAAGAGTGCGGGCCATGAACTACTCAGCTTTATGGATCCTTTTCTGGATACAACAGATCATGATGGCAGAGCATGATCAAGAAAAGACCTCATTATCACAGATTAAAGGACTTACTGCTACAAGGTGATGTCCTTTGGTCTTAAGAATGCAAGGATCATTTATCGGAGACTAGTCAATAAGATACTCAAAAACTAGATTGGCCGCAATGTGGAGACATACATGGATGACATTCTGGTAAAGTCAAAGCAATCGGCATCTTACGTGCCAAATCTTGAAGAAACTTTCTCCGCCCTCCGACACTCCCACATAAAGCTCAACCTAACCAAATGTGCCTTCGAAGTTCGATCAGTCAAATTTCTTGGGTTTATGATTACCCAAAGGGACATTGAGATTAACCCTAAGAAGATAACCACCATAGAGCAGATGCCTGAGCCTCGCACATTGAAGGATGTCCAGAAATTGAATGACAAGATAGCTGCATTGGGTTGCTTTTTTTAATTTATCAAAAAAGACTTCCATTTTTCAAAACTTTGAGAGGAAGTAATGGATTAAAGGAAGACATTGGCTGGACGGCAGAGTGCAGTGAGGCCTTCAGTGACCTCAAGAGATATTTGAGCACCAAGCTCTGTTAAGCCACTCCAGAGAATGAGAAACTTTATACATATATTTGACAATCTCATAAGAGGTGATAAACTCTATCCCGATGTAAGAAGAAGAAGATAATACACAAAGGCCTATATATTATTTCAGCTAGATTTTGTATGCCTTATAATATTTAGGTAAGACATTGTATACTGATATTTTGACCTTAATCTGAGCCTCATAGTCTATTATTTACAATCATGAAAATTTCATTGCATATATCAATACATTTTGTAACTACATTTTGTAACAAACCAACCTTTTTTCATGTTGGCTTCAGCTTTGTAATGGTAAGGTTACCCTAACAACTGATTTTAGATCTTTTTTGTGTTTGAGGGTAGTAATTATACCATCAGGTATGTTCATTCAAACTTTTTATAGTTCTTTTCTATTTTATGGTTTTGAAACAAATACGAAAAAAGCTCAAGAAAAACTTTCTATGATGATATGCTTCTTATTCTTTGAGAATGAAGCAAATAAGAGTTTTCGATATGCTTTTCTGTTCTTTATTATATTAGTTAGAACCAAACACAAGTTTTGTATTCCAGGATATCCTAAAATTTTATGGGATTTGGCTTTTTAAGAGGAAATCCATTTCCATAATTTTTAGGAAATGAACCAAACATGACCATAGTTTCAATGTTTAACATGTTACTCTCCTCATTGTCTCTACCCTATCAAAATCAAATCAAAATTATTTGGATTTTTTCTATATTAGTTCATTATATATTTAATATTTTGAAAGCAATCCTAACATTATTGAAATTGATATTGGATCCTTCAATTTTAATAAACAATATTAAAATTAGTTCCTCAAATAATCAACATATTGCTATTAAATCCCTAACTCTTATAAATTATTACAAAATTATTTCTTCCAAGCAGTAGCGGGTATAAGAAACGGGGAGGGAGTCTTATAAAATTTTTAATAGGCTAAATTACAAAATTGGTATTTTTATTCGACTATGTTTGCTAATTTGGTATATTTAAAAAATTCGGCGACAACAAGGTATTTTTTCTCACCTTTTAGTCAATAAGGCTCATTCTTCTCACGGCGGGCAAAAACCAATTGCGAGTGGCTCACGTGGAAAAATTAGTGGTGACATGGATGCTGACATGGCTATATAAAGAGAAGGCGGGAATTTAACTAACAAGAAACCCTAAATTGCCAAATCCACCCTATTTGCCAGATCCGCCCCCCCCCCCCCGGCTCCTAAGACTCAAACTTTCTAGGTGGGAGAGAGTTCACTCTCAAATCAGAAGTTGCAGAGAATCTCTCTGAGGGAGAGATCGTGGATGTGATCTCTCTGAAGAAGGCATGTTGGGTCTTCTCCATTGCTGCAGTCTTCAAGTCGTGGATGCAAAGGTAAGACTTTATGTTTTTTGATGTAGTCTTCAACTTGTGGAGAGCACATGTGACTTTTTTTTTACAGTCTTTATTATCTTTAGTTGATTATAAAAATAAATTATGGATATAATTGTGTTGAAATCATAAGATCAGTGTTTACTTGCAACCAATTTAGGGTTTTAAGTGAAACCTATTTTTTTTTTAAAATTGTTGATGTTTTTTTGGAGTTCATATGTAATTGAGGTTGATTATGGGTTCAAGGATGTTGAAATCATCGGCTTAATGTTCATTTACACCAATTCAGAGTTCTACGTGAAACCTAGTTTGGGGTTTTTTCAAATCTGTTGAGATGTTGGATAAATTAATATGTTTCTAATTAATTTATGTTTAATTTTATGTATATGAGAGTAATATTACTGTTTAAATTCCAACATGGTGGCTATTTTAAATTGAGACTTGTGATTATATCAATGATGGATATGATGTTAAGTTCATAGACGAGGATGCAATGTCTATTGAATTTCTCAGAGAAAAAGTAAGAGAATTTGGCTACACGAATATGTTCACATTGTGGTATGGTGTGTTGGGTCTTTTTGTTTTGATGATGATTAACAAACAATTTATAATAAATATTATTTGTCTAGTGTTTGTGTTTTGTATTTATTCTAGGCAAACAATATGTTGGAGAATGGATGGAATTGTGCCATAACGATAATATCCAATAGAGATTGGCAGAATAGTGGAGTGAAGGCATGCAATTCAAGTTCAAGGTTCATCCGTAAATTTACCAAGAAGAGCTTATTGAAGATCAAGATCATTACTTGTGTAAATAGTTTAGGTTTTTATATTATATGTGTTAGTACTTTAAGCTCAATCATATACACACACATTTTATTGGTTATATATATATATATATATATATATATATATA
>BQKN01065528.1:656438-723680 GCA_022839385.1 Asparagus kiusianus | reverse complement strand
AAAGATGAAATCATATCCTTAACATTGATGCAGTTACATGTTTTTTTTCCTATTATTTATTTTCAATACCTTTTTTGTTAGTTCCTGAACTTGTCTGGTACAGTCGCTGGTAAAATTGTTGCCATGAAATGTATAGCAGCATACAGAAGTGGTTTGGACATTGATACAAATGTCAGTAAGAAGGCTGCCGAAGAAGGTTTGCTTGAAGATTTACATGGTAGTGCAAAGAAAGGCTGTACGAGACACCTGATTGGTGAATACGTCGTATGGTTATGTATTTATTGCTTTTTTAAGTACATGATGCTTATGTTGCAAATTTTATTTTCTACAGCTGGGAAGCATATGTAATGCACCAAAGTTAGTTTTTGTTGTTCTTTGTACTATGGTTAATTTTTTATACTCCATGTTGGATTATCCAAAGACTAGTATTTGTTTTTTAGCACATTTGTGTTGACTCTTCTTGTATGCTACAACTTGGTTATGTATCAGTTTGAACCTTTAAATAAAATATTTGCTTTTATGGTTATCATAATTGGAAGTTATTTCTAGTTCAACCTTAAAGGTTTATAAGCACAACTGAACTGCTATAAGAAGTGGAAACAATTGCTGAAATGCTATTAAAAGAAGAAAGACAGCATTCACTGAAACGCCATTGTAGTAACTCAAACGCTATCAAATGTAAGACAATAGCAGCGTTGAAATGCTATGAATGAAAACTAACTAATAGCGTTTTTCAACCGCTATGAAAGATATTTGTCATAGCAATATAGAAACGCTATTGAATACTCTTTTATAGCTACATAAAAACGCTATGGTTGGAAACTTTTTGATAGCGTTTGGGGAAACGCTATGTAAAGCCACAGACCTACTATAGCGGGTTCTGACACAGCGTTGATTAAAACGCTATGAAATAATACCATAGCATTTTTCGACCGCTATGGTAGACTTCAGGTGTTGTAGTGCAATTTGCCACGCAAGTCCTCCACAACATCAAATCGTGAGGAGAAGGTACTGTTCTAGTGAAGACAAGACGTTCGGATCGTCAATGAGAAGCAAACTCGATGCAAGCATTCGAGGGAGGCATCTCATCGCTACCGTGAAGAACACAGAATTAAACAAATGGGAGAATTCTGATCATTCTTCTCTCTTTTGTAATCAGGAAATTCAATTGTAATTGAAATCGAGAGAATACAAATCAAATTTCTTTCATTTTACTTACTTCAAATTTTCCACCAAACAGTGTGTTCTTAGGAAATCTTTCTGTTTCTTTTCATTGTAAGGAAAGTCTTATAAAAATACTTAATTTTTTTTATTTTGAATCGTTGTAACGCTTGAAGTTGTAATAGATTTGAAAGCAATGAAACCGATTTCCGACGTGAACACGCTGGCGACCACAGTGGGAGCCAACATCTTTACTGCCAAGGTTGTCATACCGTAGCCGACGATTAAGATTCTCGTGGATGAAGAGGTCGAATACGAGTTCGACCAGAAGAAATTTAAGGAGTACGTCTCCTCTTTCTCCTCCTCCAGATCGTCTTCTCCTCCTTGCAAGAGCAGGAAGGTCGCTTCCCTCAAGAAGGTTCATTGGTCTTCAGATCTGAAGATTCAGGATAACGATCTTCACCCAGTTACCGCTAAAGGCCTCTCCTTAGTGCTTAAGAAGGCCAGATCCGACATTCGTGACAACTCCTCAAAGGTCAAGGAGTTGCCCGTCGAAGACGCACTATTGTTGATGAAAAGGGCTCGTCAAAGGCACTGTCAACATCTCGCCCGCCAAATCGCTAAGGCTTTGGATCAACTGGACAAACTCTGTTACCAAGTGGATATGGAGTTCAAAAAATGCCAAGTGGCTAAGCCGCCGCCACAACAAGCATCGGGGTCCTCCTCCCAACTGTCAACTGATAAATGAGTTCGTGTTAAATGAACCCGTTCTACTCTCGAGGAGCGCATCCAGAAGTGCCATGCACTTCTTGCACACGCCCGGATCCTTGTGCATAAAGCACAAGAATTACAAAAAGAAGAGGTGTTCAAAAGATCACCAAGATCTAAGTAGGTTTGGGTGCCGAAGGCCAAGTCAGCGCTTCTACCCGACAAGAGACACCAGTCGTGTCTCTCGCTCGATTCCAGATCCAAAGCTAGTTCATAGCTTTCATCAAGTTTAGATCTTGCTCCTTCTAATCCCGCACCTCCGGTGAAGTTCCGCGACAGTATGGACATATCCAAAGGTAAGAAAACAATGGCGAACTGCCTAGGTCCTTTGCACGGAGATCGAGGCAAGGTTCCCGTTAGAGAATGCTTGGGCCCAGTGAATGAACCCTAAATAACTCATCGAACTGGGGGTCGCACGCGCTTTTGCAATAATTTGAAAGCTTCCTATAATGGAAAAATCCCTTAACCGTCTCGGACTACGTGTCAAAGTCCAAGAGCCCGTTGAGGTCTCCCACTTACAAAGGCGTAACTCCAAACGTGTGACTCTTAAAAATGCTAACAAAGCGTTATATCCTCATAAGGAAACGTATTCATCTGACGATGATAACTTTCTACCTGGGAAGTTGTGCCAGCACACGATAGGCTACTCCGACAATCATGCCGATGAGTTGTACTATCGGGCTGTGGATATAAATAAATCTTGAAAGAGAAGTACTCGGGAAGCGAACTCTCACTGTTCATGTACCAAAATTATCCAGACAATATTATTATAATGTAGCTACCCCAAGACCGCTTCACAAAGGGCCTCCGTATTCCAAAGGCTTTCCCCTGAAGCGTTGAAACCATGGTTGACAGGGGGTAAGTCAATGCATTTCCATAAAAGAAAGTCAAACGGCCAAGTTAACAAATTCCCTGAAGTCACTATCAACATGGTTGACAGAGAAAAATCTATGATTATTTCAAACGGCTCTAATCCTGACTTTTCTCCGGGAAGAAAAGTTAATTTAGAAATAGCCCAACCGATGTCTTGGCTCCGGCTAGAAGCCATCAAACATAGGGTTGACCCAAGGATGCACGAATGACTATCTTCAGAGGACGAACTTTCAGATACTTACTCCGTAATCACCTCTGACGACACAATGTCTAGCGTGGTACAAGCTCGGGAAGTGTTCATGATTAACACCAAACAAATGACCAAAATCATTGAGGGTGCTTTGGCTATGCAAAAAGAGAACTTCAAGTTCGAATTGAAAATGACCATGATGCGAATGAAGGAAGAACATGACCAATAGATTCGGGCTCTGTCCAATCAACTTGGTGAATCCATCCATCGCAACATTGCTAACCAAGCAGGTAGCGATTCAGATATGAATGAACATCTCAATGCTAATAACCCTCCTGTTGACCAGAACGCTAGGGTGGCCCCACTAAAGACAACGACGCTACGGGTGGTCCCACTAAAGATGACAATGCCGGGGTGGCTGTGTTGTTCCTTTTAGAAATCATCCAAAGCATGATGCAGACGAGAACGAAAAGATGAAAGACCTCGAGAGCAAAATCAACGCTCTGATGTCTTCTCGAGAGGTAAAGAAGACTGGTATTCCGTATCCTTACCTAAGAGAGTGGGAGTCGATCCCGTATCCGACAAAGTTTAACCTGATGAACTTCATGCCGTTCGATAGGAAAGGCTCGCCCACTCAGCATCTGATCTACTTCAAGTCCCACTTGGGCATAATCTCCGGTGATGGTTCAGTTATTCGTTGGTACGCTTCGTGGGACTGTCTTCGATTGGTATCACCATCTTAAGCCTGAAAGCATCAATAGCTGGGACGATATTGAAAACTTATTCCTCAGTAATGTCTTTGATGATGACACTGATGTATCAATCAGAATATTCTTTGAGGAAAAACAGGAAGACAAAGATGGTTGACGACTTTGTCAAGTATTTCCGGAATAAGGTGATGAATTATCAAGATCCGGTCATAGAGGACTTCATCCTCCAAACCTGTCATAACAACCTGTCCATTGATATCTTAGAAGTTATGGGAGTAACACCATCTAAGACTTGGAGAGAGTTGAAGGTGCACGGAGAGCAGGCTGAACGCTTCCTCAAAAGGAAGAAAGCCGAGAGAAGCCAACCGACGGCTAACCCCCCGAACTCAAGCTTCGTCTCCCGTGGTAAGGGGAAGGCACCTGTAGCAGTTGTTGACATTAGTCAGACGTCACAATAATAACCCCGAAGATAGCAAAAGACTTCGGATTCAAGACTCCAAAAAGAGTACTCTTTCAAGGACGAAGATGTTCCAGCCATTTTTGAATCCCTCATTGAGAACAACAAGATCAAGCTACCACCTATCGCAAATCAGAAGGAAGCTGACAATATTGTAGATCCAAAGTACTGTGCATACCACAGGAGGATCCTCCATCCTACCAAGACATGCTTTGCTCTCAAAATAGCATCCAAACCTTGGTTAAAGCTGTCGTCATAACACTAAATTATGCCAAATACACACTCCGAAGAGTATACGAGCATAAATTGCTTCTCATCCTCTAACAGGTGCATGAGGATAAACTGCTCCATGCATACTCTAACAGGTATATAAGTCTAAATTGTTTCCTTTCTTTCACGGGAAGTTCCTGGAGAGTGCCATGCCTGGTGTAGGGTGTAAAAATTGATTACCCGAAATAGGGGTCTCGTTTGTATTGATAAGAATAGCTTATTACAAACTAATGGATCAAAAATTACAACAGAAGCGGAGGGAATACCCTCTTGTTTAACGTGGGGACTTTGGTGGCGATAGGACGCCTCGCTCAGTTCTCGCACCGAGTCTGCTTCCCTTGGACGATCCGATCGAAGTTGCGGGCAAGCTTCAGTATGCAGTAGAAGCTTGTGCTGATCGAGTTCGACTATACCCGAGGCCATACGGGGGGTCTGTGCTTGGCGACTGACTACTTGGAGAGAGCTACCATGCAAGAGCTTGCAAAGAGCCTAAGAGCCTCAAGTCTGAGAGTTTAGACAAGTATGCAAAGAGCTACTATGCAAGAGTCTGCGAAGAGCTTGAGAGCCTCAAGTCTGAGAGTTCAGACGAGTCTCTTCATATGAGGGAGCCTTTAGCAAATGAGCCAAGGTTCAACCTTTGGAAGATTAGCCAGCCAAGCCAGCAGCAGCTAATCAACCCCTTTCACGTTGGCTGAAAGTGGCTTTAAATAGGCAATGGATGGCATGAGTCATCCCTTGGTTTGTGGGATTTGACCACTATTAAGGGTGAGGGAGCCAGTCGCCCTAGCTATGGGATATGACCACTTAGGGGGTCCTGTCAGCCGCCCTATTCTTGCTAGGTGAGGAGCGCCATGCTTTCTCCCTTGATTCATGGGATTTGACCACTGATGTGACTGTTCCCATACTCCAAGTGGGCGATTGACAATGCTGGTGGGTTTCTAGTGGTTAGGCGAGCTTAGTCTGCGCAGGCAAGGTGCAGGCTGTCAGGCGAGCTTGGTCTTCAGGCGAGCTCGAACCTTCGTGCTGGCGAGTCAGCCAAATAGGCGAGCTTTGAGCTGTCACGCAAGCTAGGCCTTCGGGCGAGCTTGGTTCAATGTGTAGGCGATAGGGCTGAGCATGGTTCGGTTTGGTTCGGTTTTTATCAAATTTTGAACAACCGAACTGAACTGCACACTATTCAAAACCGAACCGAACCGTTACACGTCGGTTCGGTGCGATTCGGTTCGGTTTGTTCGGTTGTAACTTCATCAGACTTTCAATAGTCTAGCAGGAAACAATATGCAAAACTTGAATATGTTCCAAGCAATAGATTAACCAGTGGCAATTCATATTTATGATAAATTGAAAATGACTTGAAATTGAAAAGAGAAGTCAATGAGGGACTTACTTGTAAACTAGCCCCACAGAACAACTATGTGTTTGTGAAAAATTTGCAATAAGAAAATAATGAAAGAATTGTATTCGATTTTATTCTCTCCAACTACTTAGAAAAAGAATGTTTACAACTCTCTCAACTCTCGATTACAAATGGATTTCCTGATTACAAAAGAGAAGAGAATTGATCTGAATCCTCTCCTTTGTTTAAATCTGGGTTCTTCACGGTGTCGATGGAGTGCTTCCTTCGAATGCTTACGTCGAACTTGCTCTCCGTTGACGATCCGAAAATCTCAATTCGCTAGAACAAATGACTTGTCTGGTTGAACTGCTCAAGAACTCTCCACGAGTATTGTAGCTCAGAATGAGTAACAAACTCTAATAAGAAAAGAGTTGTTTGAACCAAAATAATTCGGTTAATAAACCAAGTATCGAATATCTGGAATTCTTCTGTTGAAGATAGTTGCCCTCTGATTCTGGAAAATCTGCCCTCCGATTCTAGAAACCCCCCCCTCCGATTCTAGAAAATCCGATCTTTAACTCTGTTGAGGTTGTTGATATTTATAGGGAGATTAGGGGTGTAACTGCCCCCATAATCCACGCCTAAATGAGGGGTTAGTCGCCCCATCAATCGGGTGTAACAACCCACGTAAACCACTCCCCAAATCGTGGGTGAAGAATAGTTTTGAGGTTGTTACGATTACATTTGAACAGGTCAAACGCAAGTCTTGCGTTACTGAACATGAACTTGCATATACCTCTGGATGATGCGTTAATCGTCTGGGCTTGAGTTGCGTCTGGATATGATCCTTCATCTGAACGCAGTGTCTGAAGTCGCGTTTGCAGCGGTATGAAGCTGCGTTTGCAGCGTTTAGAAGCTGCGTTTAGAAGTTGCGTTCTGCAGTGATATGAAGCTGCGTTTGCAGCGTTTAGAAGCTGCGTTCTGCAGCGGTATGAAGCTGCGTTTGTGGTGTTAGAAGCCGCGTTCTGCAGTGATATGAAGCTGCGTTTGTAGCGTTAGAAGCTACGGTTTGCAGCGATATGAAGCTGCGTTTGCAGCGTTTAGAAGCTACGTTCTGCAGCTTTAGAAGCTGCGTTTCTCCTTTCTGTCTTTATATATGGATGACACAAATGACGGGTCGAGAAGGCTTTATTCAGGTCATTTGAAACATTTGAGGCATCCCAATAACGCTCTATCAACTGCAGGTCACGATATGACGAGCTTTTAATAAGACTTGTTCATGTAGTCTCTAGATCTTCCCACATTTCTAAAATCATTACACTACTCATAAGCACTTCCAATAGTTGCTAATATAATATTAGTCATGTTGTTGTCACAGCCATCAAGACCAATCATCTCAAATATGGGGCTGTGTTGATAGCTGAGGATGCAATGATTGCGTTGCTTTGACTTTTGAAACGTAGCCACTTGTGTTTTGACTGTAGGGGTGAATTCTACCTCTCGGTTTGAAGAAATCGTTGACTTGTAATTTCTTCATGATCCATAGGGGCATCCTTCGATTGCAGCTTTTCTTTGGTAATAAGAAAGTCGTCTGATTGTAGCCTTCTTAATTGTGACTTGACGGGGACTAGCTATCTATTGTGATTTTTAGACAGCCTACAGAACCCCCTCCAAAGTTTTCGAAAGTTCGCGGTTGACTGGGACGAATTTTTGGAATACTTTGGATCCCAAATTTTTGTTGACTGATTGCTCACTCCACTCGATCTGCGATGATGTGCATTCCATTGTTTTTTCTGAAGTAGGAATTTCGTGTTATGCTGAGGCGTAGTTGCAAGAACTAGGTATGAGAGATCCAAGGACATCAAAGCAACCATAGAAACACCAGCTACAAACTTGTCAACGAGGTCATCCTCAATGAGGTTGAGCATCTCCGAGCTTATCTCCTTTTTGATCAGCTCAACTGGGGTATTACTTGGAAATTTTACCTCTTTGTAAGAGTTAGTTGTTTGACAAGCTGAGGTCAATCACTAAAACGCATGACTAAATTATACGTTCAACCATCTGAATGCGTCTGGATGTTGGGATTCTTTATTTGAAAACGCGAAAATCACGTTTTGGGTGAGATTTTCGCCTAAAATCCCGCGCTGATTTAACGACTACAGCTGTATATATATAGACCACTAAGGTCAAATCAAAAAGTCGTTCGACTTTTCTCTTTCTTACTTTCCTATCGACCGCTTAACAGGGTTCCTGTTCATCTTCTCCAGCGCTTCAACGAAGGAGAAATTCATCCCTAAATCTTTCGTTAATCCATTCTGCCTCTTCTTGGTCACTATTAGAATGGCTCCTAAGAAGAGAATGGCCTCCAAATCCAAGATCGCCTAAACTCAGGGTGCCCCTTCGGCTAAAACCTCCGGAGATGTCCAAGCCGCTGCTCCGTCGTCTCCGACTTCCTCAATTAATGGTAAGTCTGGGCAGTCGAAAGTTATGTTAACAGATTCCTTCCCTTCAATCTTTGATTGGGGGTTTGCCTTCCCCTATTATAACATAGAGATCATACTTAGTGTTTCTCGGTTTTAAAATGCATGGTTAGCTCCATCGTTCATGATATTTCAACTCAGGTTCAGACCTTGCGTTTTAAATTTTGAATGCGGGTTGAGACCCTGCGTTTAGGATTTTGGACGCAGGTTGAGATCCTGCGTTTGAAACTTCAAATGCGGGTTGAGACCTTGCGTTTAGGAATCTGGACGCGGGTCTGGACCTTGCGTTTAAGATTCTGGATGCAGGTTGAAACCCTGGTTTATAATTTTGGACGTAGATCCAGAATTTGCCTTCTTGAGTTAGACTCCTTAGTTTAACTGACTGACTTTTCTATTTACAGTGTGCTACTCTAACGAGCCTCTTTCTTTCAACTATTACTTCGGTCATGCGGGAGGTGCGAAGAAAAATACAATCTTTAGTTTTCATTTTGAGTACCCAGCTTTCCAGGACACCAACAAGGAGCGGGCGAAACTCATTACTCAAGCTTTCCCCGAGACTCTCAGATCCTTAGTCACGAATGCTAAATTTGAAACCGCCGAACGTGAGATTTTAAAAAAACCATCCTTCCTCTTCGGGGATTCTGTTAAAATAGACCCCAAGCGGATGTCAGAGGGAAACTACAAATGGCTGAGGGCTATCAACAATCGTCGTCTTTTCCTTCCCAATTAGAGCGAATGTGGCCGATTTCTTATTATCAGTGCGCTTCCATCCCACGATCAATGAATTAGGAACTTGTTCAGGACCAGGGAGGTGTTGCTACTGGGCATATTACTCCTCGGGGCACTCACCCGACTGGTTTTAATCAATTTGTGGACTTGAAACCAGGTTTATTCAAGAAGGAACATCCCGTCGGCGAACCCGCTAAATTGGCGGAGGTCTTCATTAGAAAATTTATCTCTGTTAAAGGAGAGTTCTCTGCTCAAGATTTTAGGGCTCCCACGTGGGTACATTCGAGTGAGACAGATTGGTGGGCTCGGATGATAAATTTTGTCTTGGAGGAGCTGGAAGAACCCTTGAGAATTTCAGAATTGAGAACTCCAATACTAGCCACTCGATATGGGATTTCTCCAAATTATAGCAGACTTTTTGCTATGCTTGAATTTTACAATCCTCACATCGGTACCTTTTTCACTCCTACTGGTGAATTAGGCTTCGCTCTTCATGAGATGTTTGAAATTTCAGGATTATTTTTTGGAGAGCTGCCTTACGAGGAGTTCGTCCCTAGAAATAAGGAATTAGAGATTCTGAAGCATGGTGTCCCCGATATCTATGACACTTATTGGGAATTGATGTGCCATTTTCAGATCTGTGCACAAACTACTGAGAAAAGAGCCAGTGGTGTGAAACAAGGGCAATAGGCAGAATATCTTTTTCGAAATCTGTGGGACAAGGATGCCGAGGTGAATCGTTTAGCCGCCAGTACTCTTGAAGAAATCAACGAGCGTATCAACGATGCGACCTCCCACTACACTTGCGAGGTAGAGGAGGATGTCTTCCCAGCTTTTACCACCTTCTAAAGCTTCCATTATCAGGCAGAAGTTCCAATCTCCGACATGGCTTTGTTCGCTGGTTTTCTTACTCTTTGGTTGAAGTGATGTGTGGTACCCACCAGGCCGGTGGATGCTATTATGGTATAGGTGTTATACCCTGTTGTACTTCTGGCTCATGGACGACCCTTAAATCTTCTTTTAGCCATGGTGTGCTGCTTGCAGAGTGGCTTGCAGGAACTCGCCTCTGAATTTATCGCCGTCAAGAAATTGGACTCAGATGGGAAGACTATCATTCAAAGCCCGACCCCTCGAGTGCCAATGCCATATATTTATTTGGTATCTTGGTTTGTGTTGCACTGGCCTTCGATAATGTCGACTCCTGAATCGAGTGACACCTCGGCTCCTCTTGTTCAGCAATTAGAAACTGCTCAATAGGTCGGTTGGTATCAACTTAAATTCCGTGAAATATTGAGGCGGGACTATAATTACGAGATCGCTTGCAAGTTTCCCGTTTTCGAGGGTGGTGCGTATGGAGAAATCCATCAAGACACTCCGGGACGAAATTCTTTTACCATACTTAGTAGAGGCACCTTCTGGTGGCTCATAAATATTCGCCCAGGTTATCTTATTTTTCGGCAAGGGAGGAAGTGCTTCATTGAACCATATCAGCCTTATCGTTTTTCTCGGCAATTTGGCTATGATCAGATTTATGTCAGAAATCCAAACCCTGCTCTTGCATATACAGGTAATGTATATGAAAGAGCAAGAGCTTGGTATTACTCTGTAGCAGGATGTACGGGAGCAAAATTCCGACTGCCGCATAAGATGCCCAACGTTCGTACTTCTTTAAGCTTTTGTACCTGGTACCAAGCTGCTTCTCAAATTTCAGCCTACAACATGAACACCTCCTACTTGAAAGCCATTCGTAAATGGTATGCTTCAAAGAGGAGTGCTAAAAGGTTCCGTGCCAGGGGCGTTAACGAATATTTATCATATGAAAAGGCGATTACAGAGGACGAACGACGACGATCGCCAGAGGGAGTTCAGGAGGAGGTCAGGATGCCAGATACTCATGAGGTGGAACCTTCGAGAGTCAAGACCCGGAGTAAGAGTGCCACTGGAAAAAGAGCACTAGACCCGGCTGAAGAAGCCAAATATGACAAACGAGCTCGTCGAAAGTTAGCACTCGAACCCCTTGCTTCTAAACTTATGTCAGATGCTCAGAAAGCATGGCATGTAGAAGAGGAAGGACGAGAGTCTACTGCTATGGGACTTTCGCCTCAGCTTGGTCTCCCCACAGTCAGTCCTGCTTTAGGAGACCCTGTTTCTTCTGCCCATTCATTGAATGAAGTAGAGCGTGGAGATGGATCATTTGCAGGGGGTATAGAGTTTGCCCCTGAAGACACGCTTCACGATACTACCTCTACTGCCCCTCGCATTGAAGAGGATAGGCCTCTGGTCCAAGAATCTACGATGGCTGCCCTACAAGACTTTGTAGCAGACAAGTCCCCTTCCGCTTCTGTGCTATTACCACCCGTAGGAGACACATAGCCTAGCCCTACCACTGGAGTCATATCAAAACCTACCATCACTGGGGATCCACCAGCATTTCCCCCCGTAGACGAAGAGGAGCCTACAGATCATAGCAATGGTGCAAATGACACAAATGATGATGGCGACCAAAGTGGGAGTGATGAGAACAATGACAACTTGGGTGATGACAGCAATGATCCTGGTGAGCGGGATATTCGACCACTACCTCCTTCAGACAAAGCGTCGGCCTACATTCCTCTGCCTCTCACTGGTGAGCGTCATTCCTTCTTATCTACAACTAATCTTTGTTGTTCATTTAAACAATTTTCTCGTGCAGATCCTATGATACACGAGGCAAGCGCTGTCATCCCTGCTTCGACGCAACAGCTTATGCTACCACCAGCTCAGGTGTCAGAACCACCTTGCTTGGAGCTCTCAACAATAACCCTCCCACCGATGACCTTATTGACAATTTCTTTAGCCTCTACAGAAGTTGTAGATGTGCCAAGATCATCAGGAGTGGGGGAACTTATGGTTCTTCAATCGAGTCCATCTCAGCTGGATGTTGACGTTCCCTCTCAAGCCACTACGCCAAAATCGCCTGCTGGTTTTTTACTTGGCTCTGTATCTTCAGAAGTTTCTGTACCATCTCCTATAGCTGTTTCAAGTCCCACAGATGTGCCAGATTTCCTTAAGATTTCTCTTAATTATCTAAAGAGTCTGACAAAGAAAGTGATTGAGGTGGTATTGACTGGCAGAGATACTTTTGAAACTTTCAAGCCTATGCTCACAAATAGTTTGATCAACCTCAAGTTCGTAGGTGATGTCGACGTCGTTCGTCGTTGCTCAAAAGCTATCTCACGCTTGAAAGCACAACTAAGGTTCTTGGAGGCCTTAGGTCGTGCTGATATCCAAGCGCAGATTGCGTCGACGTTTGAAGACATCCGGGCTGAAGAGTTTAATAAGTATGAAACAGCTCAGTGTCATATAGCCGAGGAGGAAGTTCAGGTGGAACATTTGCAAAAGTTGCATGCTCAAAAGCAAGCTGAGCTAGCGTTCTCCAACACTTCTCTAGAGAACTTACGGGAGAAGATCATCGCTACTGAAGTAGAGTTGACTAGGTTGAAAGCTCAATTCAAACGAGAGGAAGCTATTGTCACTGAGCTCAACGTCAAGAGCGTAACATCTCTAGTAGATTATCGCACAGGAGCTAATGCTCTTGCAGAGGCTAAACAGAAGATTGCTGCCATGTTACCTAACGAGGACGAGCTTCGGAAACGAGCTGAAATGCTAGTGCGAACTGATCATGAAGAGAAACTTTCTGATATTAAGTCTCAACTTGTCTCCTTTAGTTTGATGAATTGATGAATCAGTTCTTGTATTGCTCCTTTGGTAGAGACAATGCTTATCTTCTTGTTGCTTTGTTTTCCTTTGAATAACCATAGCGATGTTTTGGTTTTTTATCGTTTCTTTTGCATATCATTTTCTGACATGGAACAATGAAATTCCACTTTGGATAGATTGTTTATATGCTTTTGTCTTAAGCATTAGAAGAAATTTGTAAATCTTCAAAGTGCCATGTTACATGGTGAGTTTGAGGACTTATCGCTCTATTGACGAGAGTCGATAAGTTAGAAGTGTTGCGATCGGAGCAACTTTGAGGACCTATCGCTCTATTGACGAGAGTCGATAAGTTAGAAGTGTCACGATCGGAACAACTTTGAGGACCTATCGCTCTATTGACGAAAGTCGATAAGTTAGAAGTGTTATGATCGGAGCAACTTTGAGGACCTATCACTCTATTGACGAGAGTCAATAAGTTAGAAGTGTTACGATCAGAGCAACTTTGAGGACCTATCGCTCTATTAACGAGAGTCGATAAGTTAGAAGTGTCGCGATCGGAGCAACTTTGAGGACCTATCGCTCTATTGACGAGAGTCGATAAGTTAGAAATATTGCGATCAGAGCAACTTTGAGGACCTATCGCTCTATTGACGAGAGCCGATAAGTTAGAAGTGTTGCGATCGGAGCAACTTTGAGGACCTAACACTCTATTGACGAGAGTCGATAAGTTAGAAGTGTTGCGATCAGAGCAACTTTGAGGACCTATCGCTCTATTGACGAGAGTCGATAAGTTAGAAGTGTTTTGTTCGGAGCAACTTTGAGGAAGGCAGAGTTCAAACTCTATGGAAATGAAAACCATCATAAGTTTAATGTTGACATTGGAAAGACTTTGCTGACTATTTTGTTTTAAATTCTGCTGGCACCATATTTTGAAAACGCAGAAATAAGGGTACCCCCTGCGTTTATGCTCTTGATTTGAGCCGCGTATGTTTGGAAGAACGCATCTCCAGATTATTGCGTTTAGTCTGGCCTGCCTATCTTATGAACGCAGGGTCTTGTCCCGCGTCTTATCAGAAGTCCAAGCGACTATAATGATGACGAAGAGACCATACCCAGCGAGAGTCTTGGAACTCTATATCTCTGTCATTGGCTGTTTATAAATAGTCTTGATTAGTCTTATCAAAAGCCTCATACGCTTAAACTTCTTTCTTGAACTCAGAAAGGAGTTTCTTCTCGTTAATTCTAAAAAATCTTCGACTGTTTCGCTTCATCTTCTGGCCATGGCTTCCAAGAAATCTTGCTCGAACGGAGATGGAAAGACGGTGCACCCCACATCGTCGTCGGAGAATGCTTTCGGGTCCACCTCCGGGCCGACGTCGACGCCTCCCTCACCGATGCCTGGACATCAAGGTAAGCCACGCTGTCTTTTCTGTTTTAGCGTTCTTTTTGATAAGTTTTTTTAAAATTTCTTAGATGGATTCTGGTTGATGATGACGAATATGATTTGTCTCTTCAGTCTTGAATGTAAAAAGAAATTTGCGTGTCTTTTGACGAAAACTATTCGTCTCCTTGATTTTGGATGCCGAAAGAACTTCCTGTGTTCATTGTCGTAACGAAGGGTCAAACCCTTAATCTTGAGCGCATGGAGAAGCTTCTGCGTTCATTGATAAAACGAAGGGTTGATCTCTTCGTTCTGACACACCGGTTTGATCCTGCTGCGTTTGACGCAGGATTAAATTTCTTCGTTTTGGAAGCTTATAACGCCGTCTTATTTTGTTGCGTTCATAATGATTCGACACGGGTCCAAATCCATCGCGTTCAAGTTGATCTCGACGCAGGTCTGGACTCCTGCTTTTGACTTCACCTATTTTAATTGACTTGGCCTTCATTTGCTTTGTTGAAAGGTGGGTCTTCTGCTGCTGCTCCCCTTATTATTTTAGAAGATGCTCCTTTGATCACCCCCCTCGCTATAGTCCTTCCTGGTGAGGTTTTTACTCCACTCCCCGAGAGTGTGACCTTCCTCACGAAGCTTCTGGAGAACATGGTGAGGCAAGCATACCTCATCTCTGAGCAAGGATGGGCCACATTTTCAGAATTCCAGAGCTCGTTCATGGATGCGTTGTGCTCTCTCTCTCATATCAACCGCAGCTGGGCTCTGCACTATGCCGAGAAGATTTACTTCTTCTCAGGCACTGTGGAAGCCTTGGAGAAATTGCAGAGTGCTGACTTGAAGCCAGAGATAGAGGAGGCTCTTCAAGCCTTGCGATCAGGAGCTGCTGCTGCTGCTGCCACTGCTGAAGAATTGAGGGGGAGGGCCGAAGCAGAAGTCCGAGCCAAGCATTCTGTGCGTATATCCCAGGCTAAAGCCCGCCTCGCATCTTTTTCTCTTTAAAGGCTTTTATAATACTTTTTGGCTTGTAATAAATTTTGATACTTTTGTAACAATTATTACTCTTGCCTGTGATGAACTGTTTACATTTTCTGAAATGATATGGTCTCTTTTGTGGTGTGGGAATTTCTGAAGATTATCCCCTTGTGTTTGAATGATTTGAACGCAAGCTTATCAAAAACGCAAGGTTTTATCTTTGTGTCCAAACAGGTTTGAACGCAACTCCAAGACTTGAGTTGTAGTTATAAGACTTGTGTTTAGGATGATCTGGCGCGTTCCAATTTGTTGAGGATCCTCTTTGCTGTTGTTAGAGTAATCTCTGGAAGTTTCTTGTTATAGTTGGAATTCTGTGTTTGAATGAATTCAACGTGGGTCTGTCCCCCTTATAGAAACCAAAAACGTAGGGTCGGGCATTGCGTCCGAGAGACTTGAAACGCATTTATAGAACTTGCATTCAGGGAAGCTAGATGCTCTTTCTTCCAACCTTGAGTGCGTATCTTAGGTTGCTAAGACTTTTCCACTGAATCAAATCAATCCGACAATTTTCTAGTAGACTTTGGGGAATTTTCTTTATTATAATATTTCTCGACAACTTCAATCGTCAGAGGTGTAATGTTAACTTGACGACATACAAAGTAGGAGAACAATTCGTTCAAGCAAACATTTAATAAGCAATCCCCAGCTAGGCTCAAGAGACTTGCAACTTACGGGTAATATTTCTTGAGAAATTTCCCATTAATTGGCATCATGAGTCTGTCACCTTTTTTATTGATGAGACGGTAGGATCCATTGGAGTCGACTGTCTCTATCACAAAAGGTCATTCCCATTTGGGATTGAACTTCCCTTTGGTTTTGTGAGTCATTACCATAGGTTGTCGATTAGCCAAAACTAAATCGCCTTTCTTAAAAATCCATTCTTTAACCTTTTTATTGTAGGCTTTAGAAATATGGGCTTGATATAGCTCAATCTGTTGTTGAGCTTGAAGTCGCTTGTCGTCTAAAGCTTCAAGTTCCTGCAGACGTCATTGGTGTTTCTCTTCCTCTGTCAGTCCGATTGTGATAGCGACTCTTAAGGAAGGGATTTGGATTTCTAATGGCAATACGGCTTCGCAGCCATATACTAAAGAGAACGGTAGAGCTCTTGTAGGGGTCCTCACTGTCGTGCGGTAGGCCCACAAACATTCGCCGAGTCTTTCGTCCCAATCTCGTCGGCTTTTGGAGACGAACTTTTTGAGGAGCTTCACAATAGTTTTGTTAAAAGCTTCTGCAAGACCATTCACTGACGGATAATACGCCGTAGATGCGATACTTTGGATTCTAAACTTATCACAAAATCTCTGAAATCCAAAGCTAACAAACTGTGTCCCATTGTCGTGAACTATTCGCCTTAGGACTCCAAAATGGTAGATGACGTGATGTTTAACGAACTTGATCATATTCTCCGCCTTTACTTCTTTTAGTGGAATTGCCTCCGCCCATTTGGAGAAATAGTCGGTTACGGCCAAAGTGAACCGGTGTCCTTTGGAAGTCGGAGAAGAAACTGGTCCCACGATGTCCATGCCCCACATTTCAAATGACCAAGAAGCAGATGTGGGATGTAAGTTTTCTAGCGCTTGATGGATAAAATCACCATGAATTTGGCATGCGTGACAACGTTTAGTGTAGTCCGCTGCGTCTGCGAACATCCTTGGCCAATAATAACCGATTCATCGGAGACGATCGCTCAACTTAGCTCCAGGCTGATGAGCTCCACACATTCCGTCGTGAGCTTCCTTGAGGGCCTCTTTCGCTTCCTTCCGAGAGAGGCATCTAAGCAAAACTCCATCATGTGATTTATGATACAGGGTTTGAGAAACTGCATCATAATAGAATTGGACCGCTTCCTTAGGGTCATCAGGCAAAATTCCGTATATGGCATAGTCGAAGTACGGGAATCGCCAATCTCTAGCTTCAAATTCCATCGAGGTTGTACAGACTTCTCCTGCCAGTGTCTTATCGGAGCTTTCCTCTATGGGAATCTTGGAACAATATAATTCGCATCCCGTAACCAGAATTGTAGTTTCGGCCCCCGGAGGCAATGCTAACGAGGTCGCCAACGAGGCTAAAGCATCCGCGTAAGCATTCTGAGCTCGTGGAATATATTCGATAAAGAAACCTTCGAACTTCTCAGCTTGCTTTAGCACTGCGAAGTAATACGGGATAAGATCCTCATGACGTACCTCGTATTCTCCTCGAACTTGATTTACGATTTGCTGAGAGTCACTGTAAGCTTCAAGATGTCGAATATTGAGTTCTTCAGCAAATTGCATTCCTAGTAGCAGAGCATTATACTCAGCTACATTGTTAGTGCAAGGTTTGATCAAGGAAAATCCTCTTAGGATCACGTGATCATTTGGAGAGACGAACACCACCCCTACTCCCGCAGTAATTGCTCCATGAGGATTTGCTCTGGAAGCACCGTCGAAGAATAATTTCCACACTTACGTAGCTTCTTGAGTGACGCAAGCTTAAGCGACTTCATCAGGCAATTCTTCATACAATTTAGATTTTCCTGGCACCGGGTGATCGGCTAATAAGTCTGCCAACGCTTGACCCTTGACCGCTTTTTGAGGCATGAATTGCATATCATATTGTGACAAGAGGATGGCCCATTTTGCAAGTCGGCAATTTAGAAATGACGGTTTTGTCATTAGAACTCTTAAGGGATTCACCTTGGAGATGACATGAATTGTTTATCCTACCAAATAATGTCGCATTTTCTGGACTGCGAATACTAAAGCGAGACATTCTTTTTCTACTGGATTGTATTAGTGTTCGGCTCCCATCATGGTCCTGCTGAGGTAATAGATGGCTTGCTCTTGACCTTGATCATTGTTCTGAGCTAATAAAGTTCCCAGAGAATGGTCCATGACTCTCACGTATAACAGGAACGGTTTTCCCGATATTGGGGCTACAAGAACCGGCGGTTGGGTAAGATATTCCTTAATCTCTTCGAATGCTCTTTGGCAATCCCTATCCCAAACAAAGGATACTCCTTTCTTCATGAGCTTAGAGAAGTGTTGACAGCGTCCTGAAAGATTTGATATAAATCTCCGAATGTAGGCCAACCTCCCTTGCAAACCCCTGAGCTCTTTGAGATTCTTTGGGGGTGACATATCTTGGATAGCGTGGATTTTCTCTGGATCAAGAGAAATTCCCTTGGACGTGACAATAAATCCCATGAATTTTCCGCTTGACACCCCAAGGAATGATTTTGTCGGGTTCATCTTCAATTGATGCGCTCGCATGATATCGAACATTATCTTCAAGTCTGTAAGATGATCACCCTTATGTTGGCTTTTTACTGCTATGTCGTCAACGTAGCATTCTATCTTCTTACGCAAATGTTCGTGGAAGATGGTGTTCATCGCGCGTTGATAAGTTGCACCTGTGTTTTTCAGGCCGAAGGGCATTACTGTGTAGCAATACACCCCCAGTGGAGTTCTGAACGCCGTATGCTTTTCATCTTCAGGATGCATCTTGATTTGGTTGTACCCTGAGAATCCATCCATGAAATACATCCTTTCATATCCGCAGGTATTATCGATCATGACGTCAGTGATAGGAAGAGGAAACTCGTCTTTCGGACAAGCTGTGTTAAGGTCGTGAAAGTCAATGCATATTCGGACCTTACCATTTTTCTTGGGAACTGGAACAATGTTGGCTACCCAGTCTGGGTGTTGTTCCTCTCTGACAAAGCCCGAGTCTATAAGCTTTTTAATTTCGGACTCAATTGCTTCCATGATCTCTGGACGAAACCGGCGTTGTTATTGTTTAACGGGTTTTGCATCCGAATCGATGTTGAGCCGATGCATGGCAACTTTTGGGTCAAGACCAGGCATGTCTTCATAGTTCCAAGCAAAGACATCTATATATTCTCGGATGAGAGATATAAGGTCCTCTTTCTCAGATGATGATAAATTTTTAGCTATGAAGATGGGCTTAGGATCATGTTCATCTCCCATGTTGACCTGGATCACTTTATCTTCAGTGGGTGGTTCGCATTATTCGAATCGCATATCCCACAAGATGTTGAGGCGTTTGATCCAAGGATCATTGGTTGATTCGATTAACTCTTCATCACCCCTTGCGTCTTCATCTAGATGACTAGTTGAAACCATGTTCACAGTCAGACTTTTAAAGAAAGGCCCAACGCTAACGTCGGATTCCCAGGAAGATGTTCCGGATGAATGGTCCTGACGCAGATAATTATTAATTTCGTTTTCTAAGACAGAGGGAGTTATGACGTAACCCACACCCCTTCCGGTTTTTTGATAGTAGTCCAGAGGTTTTCCTTCGGGGGTTAGAGACATTCGAATCGGTGTTCGCCTTTCTTTCCCGAAGTTTAAACCCTGTTTTTTTATTAAAGTTATAGCCCATTCGTTTCATTAATTGGATGGAATTAGGTTCGTGGTAATGGAATTGAGGAACTCCATCATCTTCTTCCGAACTTCCTCGTTTGAGTTGTTCGGGTTTGACTTTACCGAAATGGATCGGCTTTTGCCCTTTCCTTTTAGATGGGACTTTGAAGAAAGCCTTTTGTGCATCTTCTACTCCTTCATCTGAATTGAAGGATGACTTAATTGGTAATGAGAGGGATGTTTCTGCACACAATGTGTGCCACGGATTGGTACATGCATTATGATCATTCTCTGTTTGTTCAGCTTTAAAAGATTCATCAGACAAGTACGCCAAAATAAAATCTTCATTAATGCACCACTCGCCCTCACTCGGTACATTATTATTGTTCTCGACTGGACCCATTACATTGAAGTTCAACTCCCATGGACAATTCCCTTTCGGGTCTGGCTCGACGTCTGCCTCATTACCACTGTCAATATCTTCTTTCTCCTGTGATTCCGAGTAGAAGACCGAATCTGTGTGGAAGTTTTCCACTCCTCTGAAGGGGTATTTCTCCGCAATCAGGGTTCAAACTTTGCCTTCATCATTGACATACTTCATGACCTGATGTAGGGTGGATGGGACAATGTGATTTGCATGAATCCATGGTCGTCCTAATAACAGATTGTAGGATGTGTCTGCATCTATGATGTAACAAGTCACTTCGGACCTGAGATCTCCGATCTGACATCTGAGTTTGATCTTTCCCAGGGGCCGAGTGCTGTTAGCATTGAATCCAAAGATGGTAGTTTGAGTAGCATTCAACCGATGCATGTGAATCCTAAAACTTGCATGACTCTGTAAGGCATGATGCTGAGTGCCGAGCCGGGGTCGACCTGAACACGGCTGATTTCTGATGACCCGATGTATCCTGTGTAGTACAAATGTCTATCATGTTTATGCTTCACTTGCATGTCTTCCTGAGTGAATGATATGCAGGGTAGAGTTCTCGCTGCTTGTAAGCATTGCATGCAAGACTGATCTTCAGACGCTTCAGGAATTGGAGCGACTTGGGTGATAAAGCTCTCCGTGTTCTTTAAGGCTTCAATAAGAGCTTCCTTGGTAGCTTTGGACAACCTCAAGAGCTCATATAGGGTAATCCTAGCAGGTATATTGGCTAGTTGAGCCATGGCATTGAACTGGAAGGGAGTGCTTGATTCCCCGAGGTCCTGGTGAAGATTTTTGTTAAACCGAAGCTCTTTTTGCTTCCCTTTGTCGACTGGCTTTTTTGGTACAGAACCCCCAGCGTCTTGGGGCTGTTCTTCAGCCTCTTGGGCAGGCTGGTTATAATCTTTCAAATAAACCTTTCCTGACTGAGTGCCAGGATTGTCTCCTGGATAAGCTACGAGGACAATTCTCTCTTCTTCTAAGTCAGTGAGAGGTTTGAGATGATCATCATTCTCATTAACAGAGGGGCTGATCATGTTGGAAGTCTTAGCCTTACCTCCTTTCTTTTTGGACGTCCATTGTTGATCTTCAATTAGGTCAGGATAGACCCACATGATCTCCCCTTTTGGAGTAGTGAAGGGCACCAACCCCCTGTCCTTCTGACTATGTAAGTCGGTATTTTTCAAGTGCATTTCCCCTTTACGGACGGGAATGACGTCATCTGTAGCAATTACTGGGAGGAAGTCACCGAACTGGACCGCAATTAAGTTAGTAGATACAGTCTTCTACTCTGGCTTCAGGGTAAGTACGTTAGCATTCACCAAATTTTGCAAGATGTCTTTGAACACATAACATTTTCTGGTAGGATGTCCCAAGAATCTATGATAACGACAGTAATTAGGGTCATCCACCTTTCCTGCTTCATCTGGTTTTCTGATCTCGGGGAGCTGCAATCTATTGTTCTTCCGAAGTAGTTGGAACAGAGTGTCTACATGCTCCTCTTTGAACGAGAATTGCTTAGGCGCTCTTTGTGGGTTTGGTGCTTTGCCTTGCTTCCCAGATGGCGTGCGTGCATCGGTATCGGCAGCTAACGTCTCCTTCCCCTTAGAGCGTAGCGTATTGTTCTGGTTGTGTTGTTGTTGGTACTTGGGTTGAGTAACTTCTTCAGCCTTGACCCGAGTGATAATCTCTTCAGCTTGTTCTCCTTACGATACCAGTTGTCTCCAGGAGTGACATTCTGCTACTCCCATCTGAGCAAGGAGCTGCGTCTGCAAGTTGTGCCTGCAAGTTTCAACCAGAGTTGATTGAGTCATACCTGATGAGCATCGCAATGCCATGCTATGGAATCTCTCCACATAAGCTTTGATAGATTCTCCCTTCTTTTGCTTGGTGGTGAGAAGGGTAGGGACTGAGACTTCCATGTCATCTTCGAAGAACCTCGCTAAGAAAAGCCTTTCTAAGTCTACCCATTTCTGAATAGATCCAGCAGGCAATTTCATGAACCACTCGAAAGCGACTCCTTTAAGAGTTCCGATGAATAAGCAGGTCAGGATGGCGTCATTCGCTACCACATCTCCAGTCTGAGACTTGAAGTAGTAGATGTGCTGATTTGGCGAACCTGTGCCATTAAATGGTTGCAAGGTTGGAGCCTTAAATTTTGGTGGGTATGGAGCTGTGTCCCACTCAGCAGGATAAAACCGTACTACTCCCTCTTCACGAAGCTCGCTTCTGTTGGAGATTGCGTTGAGGCGCGCTTCTAATTCATCCATCTTGGAGGGCTGAGGTTGTAGCTCTCTTTCCATCTCCTTCTCATTTTCAGAAGAAGATTCTATATTCTGAGCTTCGCGATCCGAATGCTCGGGTGCTTTCTATTTTCCCTTGGAGGTTATCTTCTGGGAAGATTCTGGTCTTTGGCCTTTTTCGGCAAGAAACTGGGCCAACATATCCTTCATTTGGAGGAGTGTCTCCTGTTGTGCTTGGAGCATAATGTAGTGTTCGTCAACTCTTTTAGCTAACTCCTCGGGGCCTTCCGTCATGTAAACGGAAACCTCTCTTGCTACGACGGAGCTTGACGATTGAGATTCGACGATTGCCGAATGTTCATCATTGGAAGTAATTCCTTTGGCCAACTTTTGATAGTCAACCGAGCGGATAGCTCCTGTCCGCGTCCGAGTATGTCGATATACTCCTTCAAACTCATCACAGATTTTCCGAACGGTCGGGGAATGGCTTCTTTCTGATTCATCAGAATTGGGAGCTGAAGCTTTCCCTCTGCTAACCACGTTGATAGTGACCTGGGGATACTCAGCTTTAGAAACCTTCTTCCTCTGACGACGTTGTCGCTTGGTAGGTTTGGCGACGTTAGTCAGTCTGTCAAACATAGATTTGCGAGGCTCAGGTGTACAACAGTAGCATTCGGAAAGGACCGCTGAAATAAGTCGCTCACAGTGGCATGAAGGAGCTGCTTGTTGCGTTGATTTCCCTCTAAAGAGTAATTCTCTCAAATCAGAAATTTGAGAGTTATCCGTCGGAGATACAACCCCCTGTCCTTGAGTGGGTAAGACTAATTCTTGTTGGACATGAATTTTAAGCCCATGTCGACCCACTCGGACTTGGCGGACCACATCACGTTTTGGAGGCGAAATGCAAGGGTCTCGTTGTGATTTGTAAACACCAGGCTTTAGCCTGCGTTTAATTGGTGAAACAGATCCCTTAAGGTCCTGTTTTATTTGGACGCGCTCATCAGGCGCATTTCTATTTTTAAAGACGCTGTGTTTTGGATGGACAACGCACCACTGTGGGTCGTGTTTAAGCTGTATCACCCGAGGCTCATAGTTAGGCTCATTGCCGCGAAGTATACGTTCTGGAGTAGGAACGCAACGTTTGGACGAAGCCTCAAGAACGTAATCTTTGCGTTGGGCCAGGGGTTGGTTTTCTCAGAGGTACGCATGTCAAATGGATCTTCTCTGTCTTCGAGCGGCGTTCTTCTTGGCTTGTTTCAAAGCCTTTGCAGCAACGTCATCGACGTTTATAGAATTTGGTTCCTCTATAGGCTGTTTGTGACCCGTAGCGCGTCGTGTTGATGTAGACGTGGACTGCTCAACGTGTTGGACGAGTCCAGTAGAGGCTAAATCCGCTCTTTTTGATAATGAGTGATTTGAGGAAAAAACTTTCTTCAATTTTCCGGCAACAAGTTGAATCTCTTTGGAGATTTTTGGATATTGCGTCTAGCCTTGGGGCTAAGCGATCCAGAGGAAAGAGCTTCCTCATACTTAGCTTGATCAAACTCTACAACGAGAGTTTCAACAGTTGCTCCAGCGAGATGGACATCGGATTGCGCCACCACTTCATCGTCAAAGAAGCTAGTCCCCAGCGGAGTCGTCATCTTTTGTTTGTGGAAAATTTGTAATAAGAAAATAATGAAAGAATTGTATTCGATTTTATTCTCTAACTACTTAGAAAAAGAATGTTTACAACTCTCTCAACTCTCGATTACAAATGGATTTCCTGATTACAAAAGAGAAGAGAATTGATCTGAATCCTCTCCTTTGTTTAAATCTGGGTTCTTCATGGTGGCGATGGAGTGCTTCCTTCGAATGCTTGCGTCGAACTTGCTCTCCGTTGACGATCCGAAAATCTCAATTCGCTAGAACAAATAACTTGTCTGGTTAAACTGCTCAAGAACTCTCCAGGAGTATTGTAACTCAGAATGAGTAACAAACTCTAATAAGAAAAGAGTTGTTTGAACCGAAATAATTCGGTTAATAAACCAAGTATCGAATATCTGGAATTCTTCTATTGAAGATAGTTGCCCTCTGATTCTAGAAAATCCGCCCTCCGATTCTAGAAAATCCCCCCTCCGATTCTAGAAAATCCGATCTTTAACTCTGTTGAGTTTGGTGATATTTATAGGGAGATTAGGGATGTAACTACCCCCATAATCCGCGCCTAAATGAGGGGTTAGTCACCCCATCAATCGGGTGTAACAACCCACGTAAACCACTCCCCAAATCGTGGGTGAAGAACAATTTCGAGGTTGTTACGATTACATTTGAACAGGTCAAACGCAAGTCTTGCGTTACTGAACATGAACTTGCATATACCTCTGGATGATGCGTTAATCGTCTGGGCTTGAGTTGCATCTGGATATGATCCTTTGTCTGAACGGAGTGTCTGGATTCGCATTTGCAGTGGTATGAAGCTGCGTTTGCAGCGTTTAGAAGCTGCGTTTGCAGCGTTTAGAAGCTATGTTCTGCAGCGATATGAAGCTGCGTTTGCAGCGTTTAGAAGCTGTGTTCTGCAGCGGTATGAAACTGCGTTTGCGGCGTTAGAAGCTGCGTTCTGTAGCGATATGAAGCTACGTTTACAGCGTTAGAAGCTGCGGTTTGCAGCGATATGAAGCTGCGTTTGCAGTGTTTAGAAGCTGCGTTCTGCAGCTTTAGAAGTTGCATTTCTCCTTTCTGTCTTTATATATGGATGATACCAATGACGGGTCGAGAAGGCCTTATTCAGGTCATTTGTGACACTTGAGGCATCCCAATATTGCTCTATCAACTGCAGGTCACGATATGGCGAGCTTTTAATAAGACTTGTTCACGTAGTCTCTAGATCTTCCTACTTTTCTAAAATCATTACACTGCTCATAAGCACATCCAATAGTTGCTAATATAATATTATCATGTTGTTGTCGCAGCCATCAAGACCAATCATCTCAAATATGGGGCTGTGTTGATAGCTGAGGATGCAATGATTGCGTTGCTTTGACTTTTGGAACGTAGCCACTTGTGTTTTGACTGTAGGGGTGAATTCTACCTCTCGGTTTGAAGAAATCGTTGACTTGTAATTTCTTCATGATCCATAGGGGCATCCTTCGATTGTAGCTTTTCTTTAGTAACAAGAAAGTCGTCTGATTGTAGCCCTCTTAATTGTGGCTTGACGGGGACTAGCTATCTATTGTGATTTTTAGACAGCCTACACTATGACGGTAGCAAGATACTATCCATAGTCAGAATACAGATCGGAGTATCATCAAGAACCGTCTCCGCAATGCGAGAACTCCTCATTCCAGTCTTCAAGCTCACATCACCACCATGAGAACTCACAGTCAGATCAAACTTGCCAGCTCCACTGGTGGCGATGGGATGATCGGTTCCCTTCAACAACGCCTTCGGAGAATAACTCGGCAGCACGTGGTACTGCAGCAACGTCACAAGCTCAGTGCTACTGAGCTTGTTAACGTCACAAGCTCAGTGCTACTGAGCTTGTTCAGATCCGGAACTCCCTTAGCCTTGAAGGCCTCATCGTTAGGCGCAAACAGCGTCAGCCCCTTGTCCTCAACATCCTCAAACATCTTCAGAACTCCCGAGCTCTCGACAAGACCAGCGAAAGTCTTGCACCCGGCTTTCTCAAGAAGAGCGGTGATGTTGGCGGTGGCAGTGGAGGGAGCGTCGAGAAGACCGAGGAAAGTAATGGGATCGAAGATCTCGAGGACGGAGATGTTATAGGGGATTTGCTTGACGGACTTGGTGTAGTCGGCGACGAGCTTGGAGCCGAGGGCGGAGCCATGGAAGATCTGGAGGCGGCTGCAGCCATGGCCGACTTGGACAAATTCGGCGTAGGGATGGCCAGATCTAGACAAGGGCGAGATGTATCTAGCTATAGGGCTGGATGGGTATGGCTGGAGATCGTCGGATCTTGGACAAGGATGGTCGGAGCCGAGGTTGGAGGCGGTGGCCACTGGATCTGAGGTTGGAGAAGAGGAGAATTAGGTTTAGGGCTGGTGGAGTTTGGGATTTTATAGTAAGTGAAGAACACGAGTCGGGTAATAGAAAATGGGTATGGGTTATGGGCGGTTGGTTCGGTCTGTTCGGGTTGAAAATTTTTCAACCCGACCCGAACGGATTTAGAACTAAAATCGAACCAAACCGCTAATTTTCGGTCAGTTCAGTCGGTTTTTTCGGTTTGGACCGAACCATGCACACCCCTAGTAGGCGAGGCTGTGCAGACGAAGCTGTGCAGGCGAGCTGTGCAGGCGAATCTCACTCAGGCAAGCTTCAATACTGCTAGTTGAGCTCTATCCTTATAGACGAATTTCCTTACAGGCGAGCTTCAGCCTTTACAGGCGAGCTTTATCCTTTAAGCGAGTCTGGATCATGCAGGCGAGCTCTGCAGGCGAGCTTGACTTATGAAGGCGAGCTCCAGAACATGCCACGAAGAACAGGTCATAACTTCCAAACTATGACGAATTATATATGAAAACCGACTATCTCGACGAGACGGAGCCAACCAAACCCACCCCATAGGGTTCGGTTTGCTCCTGTCCATTTCACCAAATTCCTTCCGGTTTGAGAGATATTATCGTTTTCCCATTTTTAGCTATTTCGGGCGAGGTTTTAGTAGTCTTATTCTGAACTTCACTGATAGTGATTAAAGGCAATTTTTATTGCCTACACCTGGTATTCCTATGGATAATCCGATCATCTAACTAAGTACAATGTTAGACCTGGTTTTGCAAATGAAGCTGGAGGTGGATGATTCATGTAACGGAAAGTTCCCGGAAGAATGCTATATAGTGATTTCTTAGGGATAACCCGGTCACTACAAAGATGTGATAAATGAGAAACTCCCACTCGGACTCTGAATGTTTTCAAGAATGAAACACATCTCATTGTCGGGATCAATTTCACCAACTTCCAAGCACTCTTTTGCTGAGATGAGATTTAATCATTTCGTTGGATCAATCTTCTCTCACAAAAAACTCCCACTGGTGTTTGATGATTTACAATCTTTCACCATAAAGTCCCTCCCTGATTAAATTAAATGATAGTGGGTCTACTAAAATTCTTTCTGGTTTTATCCATTCAAACTCATACTGTGTCTATGCACTCAACACTCCCATTGTTAGAGTCCGAACATAATACTTGGAATTTTAATCTGCCAATCCTCGATAATTATCAAACACATTCGTGTTAAGTCTTTATCACTTGACACCAAGAACCCCCATTGAGTGATTGGTACAAGTTAACACTCCCAATGTGATTTGTACTCCAACTCTCACAGTCTACCTGGTCAAACATTCCTATAGTTAGGATCACAACCAAAATCCCCTCTCGATTCCTCTAATGAACGAGATGTCCACGAATCAGTCGATTGAACTTTCCTACAGTTAGGATCGTCTCAAACCTCCCACTCGGTCAAACCTTCCACAGTTAGGGCTAAAGCCAAAATTCCCTCTCGATTCCTTCCATGAATGAGAGGTCCACTTTCAAATCGAGCGATCAAACTTTCCTATTGTTAGGATCACCTCAAACTCTCACTTGGTCAAACCTTCCTACAGTTAGGGCCAAAACTGCAATTCACTCTTGATAAACAAGAAATCCACCTTTAGTTCGGTAATCAAACTTTCCTATAGTTAGGATTATCTGAATCTTTTTTATTCTCGGAGTGGAGATCCCACTCTTAGTTTCACTCTTCAGATTCTCGAAATGAAGATCCTACTTTGAGTTTCATTTATAACTGGAGATATAAAATTTTTCCTTTCCAGCATTGGGTTCGTCTTTACCCCAAGAGAAGACACTACTTTTCAACTCCCAAAATTCATGCCTTACACACGTGAGGAATTTTATCCTGAATCCTAAGTAGGGATAAGTCAGCGCCTAACACGTGTTACCGGTTTAGTCTTTCACCGATTGAAGAAGACACCAGAATCCAAGTCTGGGGACTTTTATCTCGAAGCTTAAGTAGGGATAAGTTAGCGCCTAACACGCGTTGCCGGGTAGTCTATTCTTATGAGAAAGATAAAGTCTACGTATTCAATATCATAGCACTAAGAGAGTTAACTCTCTTAGCACAACGTCACATGCAGAATAGACTTAAACAATCCGCATGCAAGCCCGATTCAAATGGTAATCAGTAAAAGTAAGCCAAATCTGTTAAAGGCTGAGGATTTGCTAAAAATCCTAAGTCTATGTCTAATACACGTTACTGTTTAGTCTTTTCACGGGAGAAAGACGAAGTCTACGTATCAATATTGTAGCACTAAAAGAGTTAACTCTTTTAGCATAACGTTACGTGCGGAACAGATTTGAACAATCTGCATGCTAGCCCAACTCAAAAGGTAGTCGGTAAAGGCTAATCAAACCCGTTGATGGCTGAGAATTTGCCAAAAATTCTATAAATATGATAGTCATTAATGCACCAGCTCTATTAATTGGTCTCGTGACTCAAGGATCTGACAACTTCAGGATAAGATGCAGTCATGCAGATGAATCAGCTTTAACAGTTGGTCCTATAGCCCTAACAATTAGGACCGCCATGATCCAATGTCGTAAGAGCATAAACTGTATAGACAGTAGTCAACGCGTTGTGATAAAAAGTCAATACCGATCAATACAAAAACCTAAGGTCAATGCCGATCAACGCGTAGCCCTAGGTCAACGTCGGTCAACGCGTAGCCCTAGGTCAACGCCGGTCAACACATGACTTCCGATCAACTCCAAAGTTTAGATATGAATTTCTAATGAATATAGTCAGTTCAAAGTTAACTCAATGACATGAGCTAAAACCAACTCATCAGTTTCGATTCGAGACATCGACAACGGCCAGACGATAAACGCAGCACTGGAGGAATTTCATCCATTCATCAAAATATTGAATAGACTAAAAATCAAAAACGTTAAGAAACAAAGCTATCTACATATCCTTTTTCACTGACTGAAGGTTGGACCGATTACATCCAAAGTATTTCAAGCTCTTCTATAAAGGAAACGAACTAAAACACTTTGGAGGGGGTATCTGTAGGCTTTAAAAATTACCTACGGATTCCCGCACGCGGCTCGAGACAGAGAAAAGATGATAAACATCATTATCCAAGTCAAGAAGAATTATCTGATGTAATAGAGAAGCTAACAAATGCGCGAAGCGAGTTGATAAAGCATACAAATCAACGGGATGATACAATAACAAAGAAGCAACTCGGCCTGGGGTTACGTTTCACCCACAAAGAAGTAAGCACCACTCGTGTCTTGATCATCCCATAGATATCTCACCCATGGTAGGTTGTAGAGATCTTCGTGAGATTTCTAACGCGCCTTGGATCACTTCATTTCGAGGTTGGACGAGGGAGTTAGAGCCAAAATACCTGAGACAGTACAGACTGTTTCGTACCTACGAGATACCAATTATATCTCGCATATTTTGGCCATGATAAGATTCGAATCTGAAGAATCTCAAAAGATAAAAGTTGTAGGTCTCTTTGTCAGCTTTCTAGCGCATTTTGAATCACATCATTCTAAGATCGGACGAGAAAACTACGTTCCAAGACAGTCTCGGGCATCCCGAGGTAGTCTCGGGCGTCTCGAGACAGTCTCGGGCGTCCCGACACAGTCTCGGTATCCCGGCCCCGAAAACGTTATCCGTAGCCTCCCAAACTGATTTAAGGTTATCGTTTAACGTGGTTAAGTGGTTGTAACTGAGGATAAGAGCAAATCATTCATTCTTATCCAAAAACAGGGCTTCTGAAGCATATAAATACAGCCCTAGGGCCTTCCACAGATTTAGAATTCTCGAGCTTTGGCGAAGCCCTGTCGGTTAGAAGACTGAAGGAGCACGAATTTTCAGAGAGGAGAAGGAGATCTCAGTGACTCATTCAGTATAAAGAGGAATAGCTCGAGAGATCTGCATTCGGTTCATCTGCTTCCCTCGAAATCGTACCTAATTGTGATTCTCGAGAAGAGTGGGTATCTCACTTTGCCGAAATATTCGCTTAAGTTTCTTATCTCCTTTGCGAGTCAACGAAACCGTTCTTTTGATCTGATCACTCGGTGGCCCACGGATTAACCCCGGCACATGCAAAGATCCTGCGTAAGCAGAAAACCTAAATGATCTTTGCGTGTGTTCTTAGGAAATCTTTCTATTTCTTTTCATTGTAAGGAAATTCTTATAAAAAGACTTAATTTTTTTATTTTGAATCATTGTAACGCTTGAAGTTGTAATGGATTCGAAAGCAATGAAACCGATTTCCGACGCGAACATTGAGTCCAGTGGAAGGTAACAAATTTTGGGATAAAGCGAGAGGGGGAATGATACTGCCACCTAATATTGCAAAGAGGAAAATGGGGAGGCCTGAGACTGCAAGAAGAAGGGACCCAATGAAGAATCAAGGACAACATATAAGACTTCAAGGCAGGGAATACCAAAGAAGTGTGGGCAATGTGAGTCAACTGACCATACAAGGAGGAAATGTCCAAATCCATCCCTACCTGCTCAAACAACAAGCACTGAAAATATACAAGTAAGTTTATCTTTTGGAGGATATGTGAATTTATTTTTCTATTATAATATCATATGTGTATACTTTTTACTATTTATGCACTTTTTAGACATTACAAGTGGCAACTGAAGGTACAAGTCAAACCAGAAAGAGAGGGAGACCAAAAGGGAGCAAGAATAGGATTGGTCAATGAGTAGAGAAAATGGAAAGACAAAATATTCCGACACCAACATCAATGTTATTAGAGAGAGATAGAGGTAGAAGCAATAGTTCACAAGGGTTTTAGGTACAATTTATTTTTAATATTAAATTACATGCATTAGCCATATATACATTATATGCATAAGTATAGTCTACATTTTGTGATTGTTTGCTGAATCCTAGGTGAAACCCAGTCATAAGTTTTGACTTTGGGGAGGGGAGGAGGCAGAGGGAAAGGCAGCGGGAGGACTATTCACAACACTATGCCTGAAGGATGTGGCGGGGGGGGGGGGCCCCCAATATATAGAGCTACAAGTCATACAGAGGTTTGCATCTGTCATTGATGTATAGTAGTCACATTCCGCTCCACAAGGACAAAATTTTACCCCGTATCTCTTTGCTGCTTCATTCCATTTCCTAATACAACTCAAATTGTTGAAACCGAAACCATGCCTATAGTTTACTCCAAATCTATTCCAGCTTGAATCTGAACTTGAGCTTGATGAGGCCATGTTGGGGCTGCCACTAATTTGAATTAGATTTCCTAGCTTTTGAAGATCCGAATGAAAGTGGAGGAGGCATGATCTCAAACCCTAATTTCTAGTTCGTCCCCAATTTGTGCGTGAGTGGGGAATATGAAAGAGGAGATTTTTAACTAACTGCCGACGAGAAGAATGAGCCTTATTGACTAAAAGGCCGAGAAAAAAATACCTTGTTGTCACCGAATTTTTTAAAAATACTAAACAGGTGAGCATAGTCGAATAAAAATACCAATTTGATAATTTAGTCGTTTTCAATAATTTTAGCGAATGGTTTCGAAATATTAAAGATTTAAGGGGCTAAGGATAAAAAAACCTATATTATTTTGGTCCACGAATAAGTGTCGTCACTATGTTGATTGACGAACAAACAAGAGAGTGGGACCCAATGCTCTCCTCTCCATTCAATCTGGGCCCACCATTTTACCCAACGAACGGCCCCCACCTACTTAACCCTTTCTTCAAGATTACTCCTAAAGTTTTCAACAACCGCGCTTCTAATCCTAAACAAATAATTGTCAGCCGATCCCAACAAATCAAATCTCCCAATTTGTAGGGTTAGGGTTTCAGAAATGGACCAAGAGTCCTCGGTCTGGGATTGGGGAAATCTCCTTGATTTCTCTCTCGAGGACGCCGATCCCTTGCTCCTCCCTTCATGGGATGTCTCCGATCACCACCAGCTCCCCTCTCCCCCACCGCCACCGCCACCGCCACCGACGCCGCCGGCGGTGGCGGCGGAGGCAGCGGAGGCAGCGGAGGCAGCGGAGGCGGAAGGATCTCCATCTCAGGGGAGCGCGGGGAAAGTTCGGAAGCGAGATCCGAGGTTGGTGTGCGAGAATTTCTTGGCGGGAAGGGTGCCATGTGCTTGCCCTGAGGTGGACGAGATGATGCTGAGGGAGGAGGAAGAGGCGGAGGCGGCGGCGGGAGGGAGGAAGAGGGTTAGGGTTAGGGGGAAGGAGAGGGCGGCGCTGTCGGCCGGGACGGTGGCGATGGTGAGGTGTCAGGTGCCGGGGTGTGAGGTCGATATCAGAGAGCTGAAAGGGTATCACCGGAGGCACAGGGTTTGTTTGCGGTGTGCTAATGCTCCATCGGTGGTGATCGAGGGGGAGGATCGCCGGTACTGTCAGCAGTGTGGCAAGTGAGTAATTTTGTTTAGCTTAACAACCTGTGGCTTTTACTGAGAAGCTTTTGGTTTTTACTGTGTTTTCAGCTTACTTTTTGTACCTACAGTTGCTTTTTTATGTTAACTGATGTGTAGAACAAAGATATCTTATCTCTGAATGAAACCTGCAACATCTCATAAAAGTTTCTAATCTAGATCAAAACTAGATCATTTCATCACTTAATGAAATATTAGGTGTAGGGATTAGTAGTCGTGGCGTTATTCTTCTGACTCCTGGCAAGTATCAATTAAAGCCCCCCCCCCCCTCTGCGGGTGATAACACTGAGGTGTATGTTTTTCTCTTATGTCAATTGTCAAACCATCAAACTTTTATCACCCAAACTTAGGTACCAAACCTTCTCTATATTTTGAGCTTAGAAAACTTATAGCGGACCTCCTTGTACAATATCTTACCAAGGGTAGGCGTAGGGAATATTAGTGCGCTTATCCTCGAGCACAACATTGTTTGTTACATGATTGTAGCCAATAGATATACCTCATGTCAATTGATCATTAGGTTTATTATGATCCTTATTTCGTTATTTTGCTTTGTTTATGAACTTTTTCCCACATGGGGGTTGATTGCCAAAACTTTTTGAGTGTCTTATGGGATTCTTGACTTTGAGTTGCAGTGTAGAGCTTCAAGTGAAAGTTAAATTTACTTGTTAAGCCATTCCATCTCAAACTTTTCGGCCTAAGGAAAATGTATATTGAAGTTCAGGTAATTTGGCTTAAAACGAAATCCATATTTAACTCTTGAGCAGTTTGTCTGAAGACCCAACTTGACAGAACTTGGCTTGTTTTAAACATCCATACCCTATACTTGAGAATTGCAAGGGGTCAATTGCTTATTTTTGGTTAGTAATCACGATAATTAATCAACTTAGTCAACATATGAATGGTCATTGAATTTTCTTTGAGTTGGCAATATTTTGGAAATGTTTAAAGTGGTGTTTGGGAGGGCTTATTTTTTGAAGCTTATAAGCTATGCTAGTTTTTTGTAGCTTTTGGCTTTTATGATTTTTTTATAAAACTAGTATGGATAGAAAAATCATTTGTTTTGTCAAACCTAGCTTATCTAGATGTGTTTATAAGGTAGTTTATTTGAGATTCACCACACTTGCAGATATGGAAAAGCTAGTTTAACAACTACTTTGACAAAACAATAGGCTTCTGCAGACACCCTCTAAGTGGTGAAGAGTTTCCACGGAGTGTAAAATCTAATTACAATTCTTTTTGATGGTAAATTTTGTCTTTTCATGTAACATATGTTGGTAGTCAAGGGCATGCATGTCTTATAAGGCCCATCACATGTCTTATAAGGCCCATCAAATGTTATCTAATTCACCTGAGAACCCAATTTTAAATGCTCTTTTTGATGATCAATTGTATTTTCAGTGCAATATATCTAGGTAGTCAAGTGTATACATTTCTTATAAAGGCCGACAAATGTTATCTAATTCACTTTGGAACCTCGCGAACCATTACCTAAGTCATGTATAGTATTCGTGTTGCATTTTTCCTGTGTAGGTTATCGAAATTTATTACCCAAAATATTGAGGAGAACTGATGACTAGTTGATTCACTGAGATTTACTGATGTATATTTAGCCTTTTTTCACAATAGATATATTTGTATTTTTGAGACTTAAAGTGACTAAATTTAGTTTTGAACGTTGAACTTAGATTAGTTGACACATTCAGGATTGGATCCATATTTGTAAATTAAAGTTGTTTGTTTTATGTTGTACACGTGTCCCTTTTTAGTTGACATACACAACTAATACATGCATAATTTTCAAAACGACCTAGCAATGCTCTGACGCATTCAGGATTGAATCCATATTTGTAAAGTAAAGTTGTTTGTTTTATGTTGTACGCATGTCTCTTTTTAGTTGACATACACAACTAATCCATACACAATTTTCAAAACGACCTAGCAATGCTCCAAAGTATACTAAGGGCCTGATACGGTTTGGATTAAGTCTACCAGTACATACCATTAGTGGCGGATCCAGAAAATTTTCCTTTTTTTGGGGGTGGGTGGGTGGGTGAGGATGTGGACAAATTTTTTTTATCTAGAAAAAAATATAATATTATAAAATTATGTACCTGATGAGAATGCCCTTGGTACACTTTATCAGTTCCATTTCATCATTTTTTGCTTGGGATTTCACTTAATTGTTGAAAAGTTAAACGTGATTTTGTTTTCTAATGGGCTGATCACTTTTCTATTAACTTACTTTGTGATTTTCAATTGGCTGGGGTGTAATTTATAAAATGTCTTTTTTGGGGGGTGTGTGTGGTGGGGGGCAAATTGTAAATACTACAAAGGGTTTTATGCAATATATAAATTTCTAGGGGTGCAACTGCACCTGTAGCTTGGATCCGCCTTGCATATCATATCCCCATACATGAGCTGAACTATACCATGAATTTGGTAATATTGATCCACTCCATTTAACCCTCCAATTCTCTTTCCTGCGTAAGAGCTAACATGAGTAGGTAGGGGCTTCTGTTGTTTATTCTGGAATAGGGTCTGGGCATTTGAAGTGGTCAAATGATCGGATCCCCCCAGTGTTCACTCCTACTCCAAACCACCCTCATATTATGGGAAAAAGATTAGATTTTGATGATTTACCAGGCTAATGTTTGTTACGTACATAAATGTGCCTTGCACCCCTTATACTCTGTTAAAGGCTTTCTAATGTGTCAATTTCTATCTTTACACCTTGTACCTAAGGGGCATTTTGACATCTTATCTTCGCTTGCCTTTGAGTTTCCACTAGTTTCTTCCCATTCTCCTAGAAACTGAGATATATGCGACCTTTAGTTTTGATCTCGTAGACATGAATTGCCTTTCAACTACTTAATTGTTCTTTTACTTACCAATTCACATTTACTATCAAAGTTCAAAGGAGTCAATCCCATAACCACCTTGAAAATTCACAGAAGCAGTCCAACCTAAATATGCCCAGAAGGCAAATTATATAACTTGCAATATGGCAACCATGATCTAAAATTCCTGCTCTAGCCCATGCAAGATTTGGTTCTCGGCAAGGAGTCTTAATCTGCATGGTTGAGCTGCAGAAGTGTTGTTGCTGACAAAATGGACAGCCTTCGAATTTGGTAGCTCAAGTAGCATGAGCTGCTTCCAGATCAGGGGTCAACATGTACTGGACATGTTATATTAATCTGCCACTTGAAATCTTAAGACCCTTTTAATCTTTATTGTCGTTTGCTAATTGCTCAAGATAAATACTAATGCTAGCCAGGTTCCACCTGCATGGGTTGGAAACTTCTGCTGATACAATCAGGCTATTTCACTATTTAAGTCAATTTCCTTATTGGTGAGGTTGTCTTGAAGTGCAGATTTCTAGGGATCACTTCATCTTAGAATTAGTTCCAAGCACACTTTTTATGGGACTGCAAGGTTTCAATTGGTATTGTATGGGGTCAAGCCTAATCCAAAGAGCATCGATTTTTTAGAGGAATTAGTGTGCCATGCAAAATTATTGTCAAACCAGTGCACAATTTAGATTCGAGGGATGCCCCCAAGTGACAAGTCAGCAATACGAGCACTAAGTTATAAATATGATTACAAATTTGAAGATGCATGCAGGGCTTTATAATTGGAAAAGTGGATTAGATAGGGAAAATCCTAGAGTTTGTTCTCTGCATGCACGTGTATTTTCATTTTTACAGAGATAAATAGCATAGAATTTTATTAGAGATCTATTTTGTTGCACTTACACTAGATCACATTAGATTTTATTGTATGCTCTTGTGCACGCAATGTTTACCTAGCATATTTATTGGATGATACTTCTTAGAAAGTTTATTTTTCTCTTTACATAAGTTATTATTCATATTGTCAGCAAGTTTGAGAGTTTGTGATTTTTATTTATACTTATTCATTTCATTTACTTCTTAGAGATTTATCATATCCTGTGAATTAATTGTGCATCTTGTTCCTGGTTTTCATTTGCAACTTTCCCCTTCTGCGCAAAAAATGTTCTTTTGTCTTGATGTTGGTTGTTCTTTGTATTCATTCAATATGACTTTTTTCAAATACTTACCCGTAGCTATTACACAATAAAAATAACAACTGCTACTATTCAGAGGATTGCGGAGCAACACTGACGCTGTTATTATGTTCCACTAGAATCACCAGTGTAATTGTTATGAGTTATTGTTTCTTGTAGATCTTATTATATGTAAGAAATTGACTGGTTGGATTATTTGTGGTCTTATTATTTAATGAAAATTCTAATTGTCTTTTGCTTAATTATGATCCTTATTTATATAGCTGCATGTGGTATCCAGATTTCATACATTGCCAGATTTTGATGAGGGCAAACGGAGTTGTAGGAGAAAATTAGAGAGACATAACAGGAGGCGGCGAAGAAGACCTGCTGACCTAGTAAGTACGGAAAACGAAAAGGGACCTCAAGCAGACCTTTCAGCAGAAACAACTTATGACGAGGAGTCAAAGGAAGGTATACCTGGTTTATCTCAAGCAATTGCTAGTTTGTTACACTTTTATGATTCATTTGGAATTGGGAATGCACTATTGACGTACAATTTGGCCTTTTGAACTGTTGTCTAATATTGAAGTTTGTGTTACATTCAATGCAGAATGGGCAATCTATATGGCAATAAAAACTTCAATCTATGTGCAAATTAAAACTGCATATGTCATGTATGAATGAGTTACTAGTGAGGAAATTTAATAGAAATGCTCTGACTGTGCTGTGTTAATCTTTTGATGCGGATATTTAGAAAAACAGGCAATTTTTAATCTTTTTTTTTTAAATATAAGGATTGTCAGGAGAAATGTAATCTTGAGGAATATTTCATTTTGTCTTTTTGAGCTTGAACATGTGAGACTCACATCATATCCATCCTTATAATCCATTCTCCCATAGTCATTTCTAACATCTATCCCACGGCTAACTTTCAAATTTCTTTGGATGTTGCACCCGTACACCTTGTATGTTTTGGCACGCATGACATTGCTTTCTTATACCATGTTAAGCGAGAAAGCTTTAGCTTAATTCTTGCAGTTTTTAGAGTTCTGCCACCTTCCATGACCATTTCTGGATTCTTTCTAGCCTCTAGCCCTTATATGCTTGCAGGCTTCTAAGGTGCGCTATCCTTGTACGTGGGTGATATTTAATTAGTACTTACTTGAAAAATCACCTCAGTAGCTCTTAGGCTAGTGTCAAGTTTCTTCTTTTGAACTGCAGGTTTCTAGGTATTTTGATAGCCTTCTTTTTTCAAAAGTGCATTCACACTAGCTGTTATTTGGTTATGCTGTCATTCTGTACTTATGTATCTGTTCCAGTGGAGAAAATGTAGTGGGGATCCATTGAGGTAAATCATGCTGTAATACTTCAACTCCCAAGATCTTGGGATACAATTATGCTCTTTCAGTTCTCCATTTTCATGAATTGTTCTTATAGAAGGCGCAATCTTAACTTGGTCAAATAAATCGTTAAGCAACACCGCCAGATTCTGATTATTTGTAAGGCTATAATCTCCAAGATACCTGTTGCAATCCACTAGTGAAAATGATCTTTAAAGGTTTGGTTGAAAAAAGTATCATATCTCAAGATTTCGCTTCGAGTTTGTCAAGTGGCCCTAAAATTCAAGCTATTCAGCTAATAGTTATTCCTGTGTATAACTCACTTCTAGGATTTACTTGAAAATTTTCTTGTTGAAATAATTTACTGCCCACAACACTAACCTAGCATTTGAACCATCCAATTTGGGCCCACCTGATGTCTTACCCCCCCACCCCCCCACCCCCCACAACACACACACAAAATGAAGGCACCATTTTTTATTTGGAGGTATTTTAAGCGACATGAATGTTGAACTTGGTGGTAGTCAGCTTGTTTTCCTATTATCAAAATTTACGTGAATACCTGCTTTCAACTCCTTTCTAAAGGATCTAAGCCTATTTAAGAGGGCCTGACTACTACCCTGTATCATTTTGCTAACGGAGCAGTCACTTATAAACATTATTCGCCACATACATGTGCTCTCTTTAAGAGGGCCCGAATGCTTCCCTGTTATCATTTTGCTAATGGAGCCATCCCTTATAAACATTATTCACCACGCACGTGTATATTGCATCTAATATGATACAGTTCAATATAATTATGTGCTTTCTTGGGTTTTATTTAGATTATGCTCTTATGTTTTCTGATTATAAGTTGGTCCTTATTGACTTATGTATCATTGCAACCGTGAACTAATGTACTTATTCCTTGTTTTATTCTGCTTTGACTCTTGAGCAGAGAATGACTTTGGTTGTGAGACGGTTCTAAGCAGTAAAGTGAATGACAGAGAAGTATTATTAGAATCTGATGATGGACATGTGTCTCCCATTTGTTCGCTTCCTAATTCTCAAAATATGCAGAGCAATGGCATCAACTCCTTTGCTGTTCCTGGTGAAGCTCATATCGAGGAAGAAAAAGATAATTCTAGATCTGGCCTTTGCTCTTCAATTTGCGACAACAGGACTGCTTATTCATCTGTGGTTAGAACTTATTGCTCTTTATCCTTTTAGCAGACTAGTCGTCAGTTCTTCTGCAATAAGTCAATGAGTTTTTTTGTTTGATAATATGTGAGTTTCATTCTTAATGTTACTTCTGAATAATGATGCATTATGTGACTGTAGTGTCCAACAGGACGTATATCGTTCAAGCTTTATGATTGGAACCCTGCAGAATTTCCTAGGCGTCTACGCCACCAAGTACGCTTGATTTTTAAAAGTGCCATTAGCATTTATAAGAGCAATGTATCTTTCACGTGGGAAGTTAGGGGAAATTCTAATGATGTAAGTATTACAAACATGCAGATATTTCAATGGTTGGCCAGCATGCCAGTGGAGTTGGAGGGTTATGTCCGCCCTGGCTGTACAATATTGACCATATTTATTGCTATGCCGCAATTTATGTGGGAGAAGGTAATATTATTGTTATCTTCATAATTAATTGTGGATTATCATCGAGATATCTAAATAATACTCCCATCTATGTTTAATGGAAATGTATTTTATGTTTATTGTGAATGGACTATTTTTATGAACCTTTCGTATTTGGCTAACAATGATATTTGAGTCACTAGACCAAATGGTTACTTTATGCCAGGTTCATTTACTATTATGCCACTATTTACTTGATGGTAATTGGAAAATCCTTTTGTTACTGCACAGTATTCCTTATCAATATAGATCATTTAGCTTTCATCTTCACCATAAAAGAGAGTGCAGGAACATAAAATTATTGGATGCTGAAATTAATGTCAAGTATTTTGGAGGAACCCTGAAGGTTGCTTTAGTACAAATGGACTCATCCGTTTTCATGCAGAACAACTTGTGCTTAAGATAGTTTCTTCATGTTTTTAACCATGAAAAGTAAAAACGAGTCTCAAAAGATATGAGAAAAACCAAGCAATAAAGTTTTGGTGGCCCTGCCTACTACCTGCACTGGTACTTTGCTATCAAGATACCTATAAAGCCTTCTGATATTCTGGCAATTTTTTGTGTATTTTTTATGGTCATAGTTGCAACTTATTGCGTCATACCCAATGGTTGGAACTTTGTGGTGTTTCAGTTGTCCCCTCTCCTGAATCCCCGTCTTTGAATCCAGCTAAAACTCAATTGTGCTTGGGTACTTGTTTATAGTCAGCTGCAACAAATGTTATCAGTGGATCATATATGTTGATACAAGAGGTGGGTTTCTCGTAGATAAATTATGTTTTATCAGTAAGGTAATCATCAATCTTTATGGCATTAAAATTCCAAATGTTTTCTGGTGGACAGTGAAACTCTATTTTAAATGGGGAAACCCATACAATGCAAGGAAACCGGTACATGTCAAGCCTAACAGTTAAAGTACCTCTTTCTGGCTTTCTTCTGATTGCCATGATTAATTTGTACACCTATCTGATTGCTGACTTCATTATTAGTTATACTTGAATGAGCTCTCCAGTTGTTTTCTAGTCACCTGTGCTCATGTTATTATGATTTATGATTTCATTGTCTCTGTTAAATTGTGAAGCCTTGATCAGAAACTGATACTCATATTGTTCGCAAACAGATATCTGAGGATGCAGCTCTCTATATAAAAGATCTGATCAATGCACCTGAAAGCTTACTACTGGGAAGAGGCAACATTTTTATTTTCCTCAGCAACATGATTATTCAGGTACTGAAAGGTATGCCATTGCTGAACTTATTTAATAGTATCTTAATTTGTATTGATGTGATTTACTTCATACACTGTTATAATGCAAGCCCCTGATGGGGGTTTCAATGTGAGTTCAAGTTAAGACTTCTCATTGAATGAAACCTGATACATCTGCTCCACTTAGAGAGGAAAAGTTCTTCCTTCCCAAAAATCCACATAGCGTTGCTTTACTTCTAAAAAATTAAGCCTTGGATCACTCTGATTATCTTTCACATCTTTGCTGAGAAAAAGATGTACCCAAACGTAACCCATTCAATTGTCATATTGTTTGCCAAGGAAATAGTCACATGTGTCGGATCCACACCAGTGATACACTGAGTTATTTCATTTTGAAATGCTATGGAATCCACTTCTCCCCCACCCAACAAAAAATAAAAAAATAAACAAAATAAAAAAACCACACATAATGTTACAGAAGGCGCTAGGCGGACTAGACGTTTGAGCCAGCGCCTAGATGGATAGGTGTACGCCTAGGCGTTTGGCCATTTTTTAAATTATTTAATTATATAATTAATAAAATATGTATTAAGTTTATATAAATTTGCAAAAAAAAAATAGCAATATTAGATCCACAATAAACCCTCTTAGATCCACAATAAACCATGCATACTTAAATACTAAATAGCCGAAATAATAACTAATAAGGTTATAAAAAACGCTAGTAGGCCTAGACATTGGACGCGATGCCTAGAGCCTAGGAGGTTTTCTTTTTCTATTTTTTAATTATAATGGTTGATAGTAAATGTCAATGTTATAGAAAGATTAGGTGCCTAACTGGTGTCTAGATAGATTTCTTTCTTCATTTAAGTGGTGGTCAAAGAAGTTTTGCTAAAGGTCAAAGGAGGTAGTAGAGGTGTTCATAATTGGAGGTTAAAGATTTTTGAAGGAGGTTGGAGGATACAATACAGAAAATCGCAATGAAGGCCTAAAGGGGGCAATCTACGTAAGCAGACAGTGCTCCCCTACACTTCCAAAATCTAGGTGGGCAGATTATGTACAGCCCAGACACTAGGCGCTAGTTATGCGGCCTAGGTACCGCCTAGACCTAGGCGTACGTCTAGGTGGACTAGCAGGAGGCTTTTGAAAATAGTGATCACACACAAACTACCACCACTGACCACCATCACCCAAAAAAAAAAAAAAAGAAAAAGAAAAGAAATGATGCCTATCATGAATGGGAGAAAAATAGAGGGGTAGTTTTGCCATTTTTAAAGATTGTCAAGTTAAGGCATCTATTCATTCACATTATCATATTATTTAGAAGCATATTAATTAGATACTTAGGTACCTGCATTCTGTGTGTTCAGTTACTCCAGAAGGATGCAATAATATAATTTTACACTTGCACTTGAGAAACCAGAGGTATCTTTACCTCAAGTTGATAGATTTAAATAAACATCATTGTTTAGAACAGTGGAATAGTTAAGGAACTGACATTTTCTATACTAAAGTTCCACCCCTTTAGTGATGAATTAAACATCAAGATTTATAAATGATCAGTTCTAATACACTTTTTTTGTGCATATCCATCTACTTATCATGCATATGTCTTAGACCCATATTTCCTGTGCATTAAATTTGCTGGAAATCTAGATTCTATTTGGATTTGATAAAGCCAATTTACCTTTTTTACTTTTCTTTTGGTTGTATTTGTAATTTGTTTTGGTCTGGTGTCTCTCTTTCTAGTGTTTGTTTGATTTTCCTTCTAATGATGAAGTATGGTAAAACGCAAAAGTCTAGATTAGATTCTGATGGTTATTTGTTGGTTAGAGTGTTGAATTGTTATCTTTGTAAGCAATATGAGTAGATCTTCTCCTGCCAGGGAAGCAATCCCGTGCGTCTTAAATATTATTTTTATAACTTATACATTTTTTTTCATTGGACTGTGTTCAGCTTGAAACCTTTTTTGTAGTAATGGCATTTCAATGAGAAGGCCTTGGTCTTGTGCTGCAGTTCTGATACAAACTGCTGATCTTTTGTCTAATATAGGAATAAGCTTTAAAGAAGGGAGTAATCAAACATTAATGATTAATAAGGTAGGAAGAACTTTATGTAGTAAAGGTCTCTAGCAGATTTTTCTCAGTATAGGAAAATGTGAATTTTATTCGGGTGTACAATTTGTGTGAAGTCACTACTCAGAGAATCTATGTTCTTATGAAGATAAATAAATACTTACAAGTTGACTTGGGCTGCAAAACTTGGGCTAGATTGCGGGCTATTGGTAACCTTCTTTAAGAATGTTAAATAATTTGCCCTAAGCTCTATGTATCATCTCTTTTTAAGACCTCTTTTCTCATCTAATTTTTAAGAGATTATTTGGCATGATGTCACGTGAGGGGTCAAGGAGAGTTTACTTCCCATTAACCTGCTATATTGGTAGCCTTCTTTAAGAATGTTAAATAATTTGGCCTAAGCTCTATGTATCATCTCTTTTTAAGACCTCTTTTCTCATCAAATTTTTAAGATATTATTTGGCATGAGGTCAAGTGAGGGGTCAAGGAGAGTTAAACTTTCTCCTTAACGTGCTATATGTAGACAAACATTTATGCATGGAATTAGGTGAGTTAACCCTTTGGCTTTTGCCGAAGGTATATTATGAAAGGTTAATATATCCATTTTAGTTGGGTTAAAAGGAGTTGTCCTCTCAATGTAAAGGGTTTACTAATCCTCCTCTTTAGATGGGGTAAGAACTATTTATTTAGTTTATAAAGAAAATAGTAATTATACTCGCTATTCCCAAACTCTTAAGGAAGCACGCAAGGACTAAAATAAACCTTTACCAATAGCTAAGGCTTCGTTTGAGTACTATATTGTTTTCTATGTTGTGTTTTTATAAAAAAACACAATGGTGTTGTGTTTTCCCTTAAATTGTTTTCAAAACACCATGCTGAGTGTTTTTGGTCAACACTTGTTTGACCTATTATAATATTAGTATTAAATATATGACAATAGTAAATATAATATAATATAATATGGAATAATGTATTATAATATTATATTGTACTTTAATGTATATATTACATTATAATTATTACATACTATTTTCAAATAAAAATATATTTAATTATTTTGGTATAAATTTGTTATTGCAATATATTATATAATATTTTAAAATATTATTATTTTATTATTAATTTAATATCATATTATTATTAATAAAATATAATAATAATAATAATATTATTATGTTATTACTAGTATATTACTTATAAATTAATAATTTTTAAATATTTCAACATTATATAGTATATTATAGTTTCTAATATGTTAGAGTTTATTAATAACTACTTTAATAGTATATTAATAATTTATTATATAAAATAATAATATTATATAATAATAATAATATTACACTAACATTTGTTAGCAATAACTTATTTTAGTATTATTAAATTATTTTACATTATAATATTATATTATTTATTATATAATATATAATATTATTTATTATGTATATATTGCATTTTATATTATATTACATGTACTATATAATATATGCTATATATTATATTATTATCATATTATTATTCTATTTATTATTAAATTTGTTACCATTATATAACCTTTTATACTTATTAATTTATTACATATTATTTATTAAAAAATTAATAATACTATATTGATTATAATATTGTATAGTATATTATTATATAATGATTACATTATTATTTGTTATCAATGACATTATTATTATTTTTTATTAATTTATTTATATTTTATTATTGTTTATTATTATATTAATTTAACTATATTAATATACAATACATTTTCTATATATTAAATATTAGTACTTAATATGTTATTATATTATTATATAAGATATTTTAGTTATTAATATATTTTATATTATTTAATAAATATTACTAATATATTAGATGAACTATAATATAGTATAGTATAGTATAATATAATATAATATAATAAGCATGTTGATAATGACTATATATTAATTATATTTAATATGTTATATTAGATATTAACACCTCCTCGGGCTTAACCAAAACACTAAACTTAAAACACCTAAAAAGTGTTTTAAAATAAGTTTTGTGTTTTTAGTTTGATGATGACTTAGCTCACAAAACACTATGGTTTCTAAATGCATGGTGTTTTGTTTTTCGCAAGAGCACAATGGTAACAAGGAAAACACCATGGTATCTAAACGAAGCTTAACTAATTTAATCATCTTTACTGTAAATGGGTTAACTAAATTAACCCTTCTTAATCCCTCATGATCTTGCCTAATAGGCCTTAGGCACTAGAGTTGTATTTTGCATATCAGATATATTTTAAATCCTTAAGTGCACGGTGTTAATTGTAGGATGGCATTGATTAGATGTGAATTGAGTACTTTTAGCTGTTAATTGTTACAATGCCGTAGCATATGAAAAGGCATTTGTATATTGATGTCATATTTATCGGCTACATTACAGCCGTCCTTATTAATTTCATTAGTTCAATATGGAAATCATTATGAGGCTATTATGATGGAAATTCACGAGCTGGGAAACATGACAGTGCCTTAACAACCATAATTAACAATTACAGTTAAAATAATGTTGAAAATAACGATAACACACACCGTAACTCTCGTCGCTTGATATAATATAAAACAAGACAATGTCGCTTAACATAGGTGACACATTTTATCATTTATTATAACAAGAATAAGGACATCATTAAAAGATGTCTAAAGGTTTAACAATCAATTCAAAAGTAAATGCTTAACTTTTCAAGTTATAAACAAAGAAAATACTCTGAAGTCTCTATGGTTATATTGGATAATATAAATATACTGAAGTAATGTATGCTATATTGAAATAATGTATTGAAATAATGCACATTATATTGAAGGAATATATGTTTTTATTGTAATAACGGAGAGTTATGATGTGTTCAAGTTATTTTAAAAGGTCACATAATATTTAAGGTTTGTTATGTTACATAACACGATGTAATGACTCGTGTAACGATTTCCCCCCCAGCAATGATCTTAAAAATTTACAATCTAAGTTATCTAACTATAAAGAATCAAGGTTTACTAATCAAACAGATACAGAGTTCATGCAAACGATTTTGTGTTTTCTATAGGTGTATAACTAATGAGTCATTATACTTTTGTTGTATGTTATATATGCAGATGGTTACTCTGCACATCCGTATGTCAAGTGAAATCTTATACTCTTTAATCTTTTCTGGTGCTATATCCCTATTTATGTTGTGTTGTCTTTTTCTTCTCCTACTCTTCTACTAGAGTAGAAGAGAATATTCCTAGATAGGTCGAGGACATCAATAGCAGGCTCCACAAAAGGATTGCATATGATTTACAATTGGTTGTCCACTTCTTGCTGAATTTTTTACTAGTTGTGGCAATGGTTCAGTATGAATTAATTGTTAGATAGAGGTCTCCCATGAATATGGAAGCATAGATGGGCTCATAGAAGGTCTATAAAATATAGATAATATCCATTTTGGTGCAATTGTTTTCTTAGTGCGTGTCTCAATTATCGACCTTAATTTTAGACATGTGGTTACGGGCTCTATTCTTCATAACATTTTGCGCGTGCAAGCACACTTTCACATGCACACACACAATACACACATGCATGAAGCACACACATCTATGAAACACATGAACATGTACATATACATATACATATTATGTTAAAATTTTCAGGTTGGACTAAAATTTGGGAGTGTCCTTGTATTTTTTTTGTGATCTAGATCATTATTACTCTTCCTGAAGTATCTAATGCAACCTTTTACTCTAGATGGATCATCATTAATGAACATAAAGATGGAGGTCAGAGCTCCAAGGATTCACTATGTTCATCCTTCTTATTTTGAAGCAGGCAAACCTATAGAGTTTGTTGTATGTGGCAGTAATCTTAACCAGCCAAAATTTCGGTAAAGTCACCTTCATATACCTTCATATGGGATGACTGATGATCCACTTGCCTCTATACAGAATCACAAACATGATTTTTGTTGTATACCGTTTATTTTTGTCAATGCACTTTATTTGTTTTTGTAGAAATGAAAGTATTACTGCTGTTCGTATATGATATTTGGACAAGTAACATGTTGTATAAGTGCATCTAGTTCCATTTATGGAACCTTCCCAAGAGTTTTAACTCCAGCAATGACTTCTACTTTTAGGCAGTTATATATCAGGTCTCAAGATGACATAAAGAAATCCATGAAAGCCATTTGCCTAATTTGCTGTCCCAACATAAAACTAAAGCAATTTTTACTAGTTTCTTTCCATAAGAAATTTGATGCTTTAAATAGCGAAAGAAATTTTATACAGAGCAGCTAGATAAGAAAGTAGGAAAAACAGGAAAGCAACAAAGTTCAGTGTTCACTGATCACAGAAAGGTACAATGTCTTTTATTGCTCTAAACCATCCGCAATTTGACTAGTTGGAATCCTATCAGAATGCCCTGCAGGGCATTTATGGTCCAAGGGATTTGGCTTTTTTTTTGTGGGCCCACACCCCGCCCGGGGGGGGTGTTTAGTCATTTCAACTGCTCCATGTTAGGCACAATGAACCCTGCACCATGCTGGGTTCTTATAGAATTCCTACTCCAATTAGACTCAGAAAGTTGCATTCATATATAATATAATCATATGTGTAGCTCCTTAAAAGTAGAATCTAACTAGGTAAGCAAAAAGTGACATATGCGACTTCCTTTCCCTTTTTTCTCCATCTGAAAAATATGATTTCTTTATCAAAGAAACATATGTTGCACGACTCTTCCCTCTTAGATATCTATAGTCTATATAAAAAGCCCTATTACCTAAAGAGTTTGTGTAAAATTCTTAAGATGATCTTGCCCCTTCTAGCTTACCATAATCACAAGTGTTGCTAATAGTGTGTCTCCAATGTGCTTTTGCATTACAAAATCTCCTTGGACAATTTTATCCTTGACAAATTGAAAATTTGCATTTAGTTTTATGTGGAACTAAGCTTGACTGCCACTTTATACTTGCAAAGTGCACAAATCATCGACAAGAGATCCTCTGAATCCTAAATTGTAGAGAGTGCCTACGATTGTATAGGTGGATAAGATTGGTTAATACAATAGGCCCCACAATTAAGAGAGTTTTTATATAATTAATTCAATTGATATAATACGTGGGGTCCATACTCCATAGAGTGAGAGAAGACTAATTGCACCTAGAATCTAAAATAGATACTAATTGCACTTAGATATCACTGTTCAACCAAATTTGTAATAACTAAACTGTGAGATTTTATTAAGAAATAAATAACGGCTTTGGGAAATGCCTTCACATTAGACTGATGTAGTTTATTTTAAGCATGAAATTTATTTCTCTCTCTTTTACTCTTAGAATTAGTACATCCACTAGCTTATATACTTTATGAGCTATATATGAGCAATAACCCTCTTTAACCTGGACGATTATCAAATAAACCCTCGTACCTCTCAAAATATAGAAAATAACCCCTTAATTTTAGGGGTTATCAGAAAACTACTTTTAACTTTAAGATTTTATTAGAAACTCCCCTGAAAATGTGAACCATAATTTTTGCGGAAAAAACATGCCATTTTTTCCCTTAGGAACACCAAGAAAAATAGTCTTGGTATAGGGATAGTATCCAAGACCAACCTCTTAGGAGAGAAGAAAATTTAGCATCAACCAAACTCTTTGCTTAATAATGCTTTTGAATAAAACATATTACTTTGAATAAATTTTATTTACGAGATCCAAAATTTGTAATTAAATAATAGGAATCTTACTATTTGGATTAGCCCTACATGAATTAGAACTGGAACAACCTTTTTTCTCTCTCCATTTTTATCTATCATCCTCTTTAAATTCTCTTCTCATTTATACTTTTTCAATTTTATGCAAAATCTATAAATAGCACACGTGCAACACATGTGCACCCTCACAGTGTTAAATAAGATGGTAGAATAATATGAAGCTTTATAAAAAGATCTTGTTAAATCTGTATAATTAGATGTTGTGAACATATTAATTTTGTCTATAGCCAAATGAATTTGCAGATTCTTTCAAGTATATTTCTTCATTGATAGCAATTTTTTGGAGAACTACGTTAATTTGTTATAAACATATCCTAGAATGATTAATGCTACATGAATGCAACTGAAAATATGTAAATTTTTTATTTTTATTTTTTTTACAAAGTGTATTGTTAAGGGATATGAAAGATGCATCAATAGACAAACCATCTCCCTAAGAGCATTAATCCATGCAAAGTCTTAGAATAAGCAAATGTATGACCATTTAATTGAGTTTCTTTAAAGAATAAAGGAAGAAGGTTAGATTTAGCAATAAAGCAAATTAAAACAAATTATACCTAAACTCCCAGTAACCAAATTAATTATGAATTTTGATCTATGCACACATCAGTTAGAATGATTTTAAAGACACAATCAAAGTTACAACTAATCAATCTCGTTAGAAAAAAATAACCAAAATAATAAAAAGAAAAATAAAACATTACCTCACCATGTTTAGACGAAGAAGAAAATATGACTACATTCTTTGTTTTATTATTTATTGACTGATGTATATCTCTCTAGTCCCTCCTTGGCCTCACAAATGGAACATTGGTATTGGACTCAAATAATTTGACAAGATATAGGATATTTTGATAAGTAATTTGATAGATCAAATAACTTTTCAAGATATGGGACATGGCTTAAATAAGATTAACATCAAAAGAAGACTTAGAAAGCTGTATTCATATATAATCATATGTGTAGTTCTTAAAAGTAATATCTAACGGGGTAAGCAAAAAGTGACATGCCCGACTTCCTTTCCCTTTTTCTCCATCTGAAAGATATGATTTCTTTATCAAAGAAACATATGCTGCAGGACTCTTCCCTCTTAGATATCTATAGCCTATATAAAAGTGCCCTATTGCCTCAAGAGTTTTGCATAAAAATTTTAAGACGATTTTGCCCCTTGTAGCTTACCATAATCACAAAGTTAGTTTTCACAGTTCATGATTACTTATTAAATTCAGTATTGTTTTCCCAGTATATTGCGGACCAAAGTTAGTTTTCACAATTGTCACAATTTGTATTCTAGTATATTCTTATGAAAGTATATATTTCAACTTGTAAATTTACATATCTACGCCATATATTAAGGAAAAGGTTTCCTTATAGTCATTGTGACCCACAATTTCTGAATTTCAAAAGTACTTACATTTGAAAAAAATTAATTGTAAATGCCCTCACATTTAAAAATAACAAAAAAAAGGAGTGTTCTCATACTTGAAAATGCCCTTCAACTAGGAAAAATCCAAAAAATAAATGAAAATACACTTAAAATCATATCTTTTTGTTTCCTTGTTCATTAGATTACAATACTCCCATGTTTTGTTTGATGCATGCATTGCTTGCACCAAAGTACCAAGGTTTTAAAAAGCGCACAAAGGCTCTGGCTAATGGTTCTTAGTGTTTGGACTCATTTTCGAACCCAATCCATACCGGACACATTGTTATAACTTAAAGCAAAGCTCCTTTCTTTTTTCCTTTCTTGCCTTCACGATTCTCCCATTTACTGTCGAACCCAGAGACACACCAGAGCCCACAAATCCTACTGGTTATCGCCTCGTCCACCTACCCTGTGTTCACTGCCTAGACAAAGCTTAGCTCCTCCTTCATTGTCACCATTGACCATAGTCTCCAGTAGCTCCTCAGTGAAGCTCCAATAACTTCTTCCTTTGTCTCACTCCTCCCTCGACCACAGCAACTCCTCGATAAAACTTCACCATTGATTTCTCGACTACAACACTCTTTACTGCCTCCAATTTTGTGATCAATAGCTTTCATGCTTTGTTCTCTATTAACTATAAGTACTTAACTTGTCCGTCTGGAGAACAATAAAGTTTAGCTTTGTGTCTGGTCTTGCAGGTTTCTTGTGTCCTTTGTTGGAAAATATGTGGTTTACGATTCTTGCTGTCCCATATCTCATGGGAAAATCCTGCCTTATGATGGAAATGAGAATTCTTGCCAAGAATCCGATCATGAAATGTTCAGGATTCGTATAGGTCAGACAAATTCAAGAATATTTGGTCCTGCTTTTATTGAGGTTTGTTATAACACATTTTGGTGCTCTTTACTACTTCTGAGTTTTGTGTTTTGCTTTAAGTTCTGGTTTCAGTTTAATTTTGTAGAGTAACTTTTAATGTTATCATGATGTTCTGTAATTAATGTTTCACAATATTGCAAGGCCTAAAGAATAGATGAGGTAATTGAGTCCCATAAAGTGTAAATTAAGGTAAGCCACCAGGCTGTATAAATCTGATACTTACATGTATTATTCATGTTAACTTTAGCAAGTAGATTGGAGAACATGTGCAACTACAAGAAGATATTATATGTGACATGTTCAACTGAATAAGCTGTTGGTTTATGGGTCCAAATATTGGTAGATATTTCATGTAAACATTTAATATAAGTGTGTTTTAAATTGTCATTTAATCATTAGTGAACAATCCATTATACTGGGTTGGTTTGAGCTGATTGTAATCGTCATTGCCATTCTGTTGGGCATCGGTATCATGGTGAGCTAACAAGGACAAGCACTATAGCGGTTGAGAACAAGATCCATCTAGGAGGACGATGATGGAGGAATGGGAGGAATAGGTGGGTGTTAACAAGGGGGAAAAACAAGGATGGAGATCATGGAGGCGGTTATAAGCCCAAGGAAAAGATGAAATGCTGAGAAATCGCAGATGTCTCTACAATGTTAAATGGTTCTCTTTCTTAACTTCTATATAATTCATTTGTTTCTTATGATCGCTACTGAGGTGGTTCAAGCATGTGATACACATTAAGAAGCACTAGTTTTCAAACTTGATTAATAAATTATGAGAAATTTGATTATGGGAATGAATATTGACGGAGGGGCTGCTTCTAGGTTTTGCTTGGTGGTCTAGCTCTGAGGCATTGACTCTTCTAAAGGAAACTGTAGCAATATGGCATACATATCAGGCATTAATACTCGCAGATAATCACAGGATACAAATTGGATATTTTCCATGTGAATAAACCAAGGTTATCGATAGCGGATAACATCGTGTAGCGGTGAGGCATCGTTGAGGCTATTTCGGGCTATTGCGGCAAAATAGCAGTAAAAAGTGCAAAGTCAAATAGCGGTCTAATTTAGATATGTATAAATATTAAAAAAAATTAAAGAAAAATCTAAGAAATCTAAAAGTACATATTGGATGATTTAAAGAGATCCTAAACATGAAATAGATATGTAACCATCACGTAATACAGAAGATGACTGGAGGAGTTAAAAAGTCGTCGTCTTCGAGAAGAAGAGCTTAGCGGTGACATGACTGTCCTAAGAGAAGCTCATGGTGAAGGAGGTGAGAGGAAGTATAAAGATAGGTGCTAGAGGCTATGAGAGGTGGCGGGAGTATGCTGAAAATCACAGGAAACGGTGGAATGCGATGATCAATGGTTGAGTTTAATTTTAATAAAATAAGCCTCAAACCGTTTTTAAATAGCAGTCAAAAAGTAAATTTCGAATGCAATCGTTCACTATTTACCGTTATGACACATTATTGGCCGCTTTTGCGAACAAACATATTCCGTAATATGTCACCGTTATTGCGCGATAGCGTAGCGGGCGATAGCGTCGCGGGAAGGGACCGCTAACGTAATTAGCACCGCTATTGCGGGGTTATTTACCGCTATTTATAACAGTGGAATAAACACATATAAAGTTTATATTGTATGTATACCCAATGCATATAATTATATAAAGTAGTGTATAATACGGGCTGGGCTTCGATTTTGTGTGTTTTAGGCTTTCATTTGATATTGTAATTGAATTTATGTATGGCTTTGTATTACTAATGAACTTACTCATAAATTTATGATGAATTCGTAGCTGGTCCACTGCTGTACTGTAAATTTCTCAGTACGTTTGTGTCTATGCATACACGATTATACACAAATACGCGTATGCATATACACAAACATACTTGAATGCCTAATGTGCGAAGTTTATTTTGTTCTTTCCAACCTCGTGGTTGCATTCACACTCGTCTGCTTATGTTAAAATGCCAACCGGTTACAACTGTTTAACTTTATGTCTAACATCAGAGATACACCTCTTGATTGCTTCAATGCTTTTCCATTCTGCCGCCTTGCCTCATATAGTAAACTCAATTTGTCTCGTGTAATTGGTTAAAAGGGTAAGTATGTTACATGATATTGTCAAATTTCTGGTTTTTGCTTGGAAGTCATTCTTTGTTTACATTCTGAGTATCTTCAATCTCTTTTTGAACTTTGGTCTTCTCCAATCCCTCAATTTAAAATTTCTTGATAATGTTCCTCAAGGTATGAAAATATTGTGTACACGTACTTACTGGTTCTCCAAGGCATAGCTATGCAATAGCACCAGCATTTACCATATAAGTTCATGCCATTCAAATGACTAGAACACTTCTGTGGTATTTAGATTGGACATTGAAAATGTAATAATAGCTCGTTGAATTGAATGTTCTTAATTTCATTGAGATATTATAGACCGGTGGACTTTTCCTTTGTAGGTTGAGAATGAATCTGGAATTTCAAATTTCATTCCTATCCTTATAGGCAACAAGCATATATGTTCAGAACTAGGGCGGATGCAAGCAGTACTCAATGGATCTCTTGTGGAAAGTGTAACATCACAAATTGATATTTCTCGTCCTAATCCTAGCTCTTGTGAGCTGTTTGTAGCAAAACAAACAGCAATATCGGAACTGCTTCTGGATATTGGATGGTTGCTCAAGGAGCCTTGTAAAGGTGCGAGTGAAGCTGTCTCCAATTCAACAAATCTTCAGAGGTTAACTTGCTTATTGAAGATTTCTGTTGAGAATGAGCTTGTCAATGTCCTGGAAGCAATAATGAATTATTTGGATGTTATGATTGGTACCGCGGGGATTCAGGATTCAGAATGCATAATGCCTGAAGACGATTTACAGTTACTTCAAGGATATGTGGACCGTGCTAAAGAAATTATTAATCAGAGGGCTCTACATTATGCGAGATCGGGGGTAGATACCAATTGGATGCAGAGGGATAGTATGCCTCTAAGCTGTTCTGTCAGTGCAAAGAAGAGGGATAGTATGCCTCTAAGCTGTTCTGTCAGTGCAAAGATTCAGGTACAATTAGATTCTCATATTTTCTCTAAAAAGAAAAAATTTTAGTTGGGAGTTTTTTTTATGAGCTATTGCAATGTTAATGAGATAAATGTTCATTTAGTTATCGGTTTTTACTATATGAATTTTTTAATTCTAGTAGCAGGAAAATATGTCTCATAGGAGTGAGAAGGTTTTAGCCTCTTATTTTCATAACTATTTCAAATCAATTTCAAAGAATCGAGATTGGTTTACTACTCTGAGCTAGGATATGTTGATGTTTCTGCTTCTAAATTTTATTAACAAACTTGAATTTAGTATATGAAACTTACCTGTCCATTCATTAACTTTTCCTGGAGGCTATTAGTAACTCGTCGATATATCCCAGGATGGCGAGGCAAATAATGGAGATTGTTCATGCTCAAATGAAAATATTCCGTTTATGGATAAATCAATGGGGAACAGAAAATACCGCTACGCAAATCAACCAATTGACTGGCATCAAAAATTTTGGACAGACAGTTTTCCTTGCACAATCACAGGTACACGCCTCGTTTTATTTGCGACGGTTAGTGTGGTTATGTGCTTGAGTGCATGTGTTATGCTTCTCCATCCTATAAAACCTGGAGACATTGCTGTCTCTATTAGAAGGTGCTTGTTCACGTACCCCTTTCCTTAGAAATTGAGCAGGTGATGTTTTTTGTTTTCTTATTGTTTGTATCTTATGTACATTTTTGTTGGTGTATTATAGCATTTGGTTGTGAGAATAGTTGATCGAGTTTTTAAGTAATAATATTCCTTTTCCTTATATTGGGATAACGAAGTTGGAGATATGATATGGCTCTAAAAGTTTATAGTTTTTGGTGTTACGGTTAGAACACATGTATTATTAGCTTGGTTTGGTGTAGTTTTGATGTATTTTTCCCACTGATTGGACTGATATGGAATGTTAGTTGCCACTACAACTGATGGACAAATAAATTTTTTGATGGAGAAAGCTATGCTCCCATAGAAGTTGTTGGCAATCGTCGGGAAATGAAGCGTCTACTGTATTTTATCCAGTATTTAGCAATTCAGAGGATAGCTGCAGGCCAACTTTTTCATTCTGCGCTTCAGCTACTTTCTTCTAAAGTATCTGTTTACTTCATTAATCAAGTACTACTATTTTTTTGTCTTCTTCCTTCTCAGGAACCTGAATCAATACCTACTTAAAGAAAAGTACTGCATGTTATGGATATATTATCCACGTGCTTTCGAACTAGTAATCTTGCAATACACCATACAAGATTTATTGAAAACCATAATTTTGAAGAAAAAGGAAATATGGGATGCCGACGTGATGAATTTATGTATTTATATATTGACATTCTGATAGTGGAAGTGAATAAAAAACCTAGGCGGGATTTTTTTGGGTCTTTGCTCCAAGAAGATATTTGAAGGCATGGAACCTCTTCGAAATGATAGTACTTCAAATCAGTGTTGTAAAAAACGTCATGGGCAGCCGCCTAGACGGAGGTGGTGCCCAGGCCGTGCAAAAATGTCCTGAACGGTCACGTTTAGGCGTTAGGAGCGCCAAGGCGGCAGTCAAAGGCTAAGCTGCTTATGTCACGAACCGTCCCATTTTGGCTCAATTGGGTGCATTTGGACTCACTTATTCATGGTTGGGTCTATGAAGATCCTAGGGTTTTCTAGAGTTTTCTTACATAATTAAAGGTATGATAAATATTTTGTATCTAGAAGCTTCTAGGAAAATCTCATGTAAATATCTAGGGAGATATTTTAGGAGAAGAGTCTAGAGACTCAATCTTAACCATTGATTGTAAGAACAATCTAGAAGGCTAATCATAGCCATCTATTGTAAGCTAGCCTTGCCTATAAATAGGGGCTAAGGCATTTCATTTGTATCAAGTAAGAGTTGCTAAGTAATAAGCAATAAGAGCTTCCACTTCCACTCTTGAGTGTTCTCTTCTCTTCTCTTGAGTGAGTGTTTGAGGGATTAGGCTGACTTAGCCATTCTAGTGAGGGAAAGAGTGACTAAGTGCCGCACGGGTTCGAGTGAGGTTTGTGATGAAAGATCAGCCCGTGACATTTGGTATCAGAGCCAAGGTTCGGAACTGATAATGTCGAGCTCCGACCTTCGTTCCGAAGTACTTGGTGTGGTGGATCCGAAGGATGTTCCAAGGCAACGTAGGGATAAATCTCGTGACATCATGACGACGTTGGAAGCACGGTTGGCTAAGGTGGAGCTTACCGTGGCGGATAAGATGGAGGCTTTCGACGAGCGCATCGAGAAGTTGGAGTCTGCAGGAGACGAACTTCGGGAGGAGATGCAGTCGGCCTTGAATTCCGCCGTCGACATGCTACAGCAAGGGATCACATCCGTACGTGAGGAGTGTGCATTCTTACGGAGCCAAGGAGAAATATTCCTGAAGGAGATGGCTGAATTTAAAGAAAAGTTTAGCCAATATGATGCTATCTTGGCAACTCGAGGTATGATCTCACAACCTTTCATGGCTAAAGATACTCCTAAACCGAAGCCGTATAAAGGAGCTAGGGGTGCCCGGGAGATTGATAACTTTCTATGGAACATGGAAGTATACTTCAATGCTGCCGGATATAGGGATGATGCAGCCAAGCTCCAAGCCATACCTCTCTATCTCGAGGACATCGCTACGTTGTGGTGGCGTAGACGATGCGAGGATATGAAAAGGGGTACGTGCTCCATCACTACTTGGGAAGAATTCAAGACAGATTTGAAGCGGCAATTCTACCCGGAGAATGCTGAGGACGAAGCCCGAGGTAAACTTCGTCGCCTTACTCAAAAAGGTTCAATTTGTGATTACGTGAAAGAATTTTCAGAATTGCTGCTGGAGATCCCGGACATGGGCGAGAAGGACTCTCTATTCTCGTTCATGGATGGCCTCGCGGGATGGGCCAAGATGGAGTTACAAAGGCGTGGCGTCCAGACTCTTGCCCAAGCAATGCAAGTAGCCGAGTCGCTGATCGAGTTCAAGAAAGTGAACGACTCGTCCAAGCCAAAGGATAAGAAGGGTAAGCCTACTAAAGGTGGGGGAGAGAAGGATAAGCCATCCATAGAGTTCTCACCTAAGTCAACGTTCGAGAAGGGTAAGTCCTATGACAACTCTAAAGGAGGTGACCGTTCAAAAAAGTTGGCATGCTACTTCTGCAACGGTCCACATAAGGCCATGGACTGTCCCAAGAGGGCCAATCTTGCGGCCCTAGTTCAGAGGGAAGAGGAGAAGCAAAATGAGGAGACCCGGATCAGCTCACTTCGTCTCCTCAATGCGATCAAGGCAAAAGTGGATGCAAGACCTCGAGGGGCGATGTTCATCGAGACAACCATTTCCGGCAAGACCTTTAAGGCCCTTCTGGATACAGGTGCTTCTCATCTCTTGGTTTCTCGTGATGTTGCTAGTAGGTTGAATCTTAAGATCACCAAGGGAGGGGGTGTCATCAAAGTTATCAATTCAAATCCCACTCCTATCACTGGCGTGGCTTAAAAGGTGGATGTGAGCATCGGAGAATGGTGCGGCCAAGAAGACTTGACGGTCGTGACCATGGATGACTTTGACGTAGTGCTTGGCTTGGAATTTTTGGACAAGGTAAAGGCCGTGTTGGTTCCATACACCAACACAATGTGCATCCTAGAGGACAAGGCGTGCACAGTTCCGATCAAGCGCGAGAGTGTGACTTCTAAAATGCTCTCGGCCTTACAAGTGTCCAAGGGCGTCCGTCGACATGAGCCAACTTTCATTGCTACAGTCAAGATGAAGGAAGACTCACACCAGGGAGAAGACGTGCCCAAGGAAATCCAATGTGTCTTGGAGGAATACCAACACATCATGCCCGCTAAGCTGCCTAATAAGCTTCCACCTAGAAGAGAGGTAGATCACAAGATCGAACTTGAGTCTGGAGCTCGTCCCCCAGCCATCGGTCCTTATCGCATGGCGCCACCGGAGTTGGAGGAACTTCGGAAACAACTGAAGGAGTTACTGGATGCCGGATACATTCGCCCGTCCAAAGCTCCATATGGTGCCCCGGTGTTGTTCCGGAAGAAGCATGATGGGTCATTGCGGCTATGCATCGATTACCGGGCATTAAACAAGATCACGGTGAAGAACAAGTATCCCATTCCTCTGATTAAGGACTTATTCGACAGATTGGGGCAGGCAAGGTACTTCATTAAGCTTGACTTGCGCTCGGGATACTATCAAGTACGGATTGCTGAAGGAGATGAACCAAAGACGACATGTGTAACCAGGTACGGTTCTTATGAATTCCCGGTTATACCGTTCGGTCTCACCAATGCTCCAGCAACATTCTGCACCATGATGAACAAAGTGTTGGAGCCTTTCTTAGACCATTTCGTGGTGGTCTACTTAGACGACATTATGATCTATAGCCAAACCATAGACGAGCATGTGGAACACTTGAGGCAGGTGTTCCAGGCGCTTAGAAGTAATGAGCTCTATGTGAAAAGAGAAAAATGCTTGTTCGCACAGGAGGAGGTGGTCTTCTTAGGCCACATCATTGGAGGAGGCAAAATCCGCATGGACCAAGCTAAGGTACAAGCCATACTAGAGTGGGAGCCTCCTACCAAGGTGACAGAGCTGCGATCATTTCTGGGCTTGGTGAACTACTACCGAAGATTCATCAAGAGCTACTCAGCATTGGCGGCTCCACTAACAGACTTGCTGAAGAAGAATCAGGCATGAGATTGGAGTTCAAAATGCCAGAGGGCATTCGAAGGTTTGAAGAGAGCTGTGACGGAGGAACCAGTTCTCGTCCTTCCCAACTTCAGCAAGCCCTATGAAGTGCACACTGATGCGAGTGACTTCGCAATTGGAGGGGTGTTGATGCAAGAGGGACACCCCGTGGCCTATGAGAGTCGAAAGTTAAATGGCACCGTGAGGCGGTACATCGTTCAAGAGAAGGAGATGACGGCCATGATCCACTGCCTTAGAGTTTGGAGGCATTACCTACTTGGGTCCAAATTTGTAGTAAAGACAGACAATGTGGCCACCAGCTATTTCCAGACCCAAAAGAAGTTATCTCCTAAGCAGGCACGATGGCAGGACTTCTTGGCAGAGTTTGACTATGTGCTCGAGTACAAACCGAGAAAAATCAACTTAGTGGCAGATGCGTTAAGCCGGAAGGCGGAACTTGCTACTATATATGGTGAGTCATCCTCAGAACACCTTACTTGACCGAATTAAGGAGGGTTTGTCTCATGATCCTACAGCCAAGAACATGGTGGAGTATGCAAAAGAAGGCAAAACTCGAAGGTTCTGACTAGATGGAGACATACTTTATACAAAAGGGAGACGGGTGTATGTGCCATTGTTCGGAAATTTAAGGCGGGAGATCCTTAAAGAATGCCATGACTCTCAATGGGCGGGACATCCAGGTGTGCACAGAACTCTAGCTCTTGCAGAAGAGACATATTATTGGCCTCGCATGAGGGATGATGTTGAGGCCTATGTGAAGACTTGTCTTGTGTGCCAACAAGACAAGACAGAGCAGAGAGCACCGGCCGGACTGTTAGAGCCATTACCTATTCCGGAGCGACCTTGGGAGAGCATTTCCATGGACTTCATCATGGGTCTGTCAAAGTCAGATGGATGCAACATTATTAAGGTGGTGGTTGATCGGTTCTCCAAATACGGTATTTTCATTCCAGCCCCAGCTAAGTGTCCAGCCGAGGTAGCAGCGCCATTATTTCTAAAGCACGTGGTGAAGTATTGGGGGCTACCAAAGTCCATCGTAAGCGATCGGGACGGTCGCTTCAAAGGGAGATTCTGGACAGAGCTCTTCAAACTCATGGGGTCAGATCTAAACTTCTTCACTAGCTTCCATCCTCAGACAGATGGCCAGACGGAGCGGGTAAATGGCTTGTTGGAGGTATACTTGAGACACTATGTGAGTGCCAACCAGCAGGATTGGGCGAAGCTACTGGACATAGCCCAATTCTTCTACAATTTGCAAAGGAGTGAGTCTACCGGGAGGAGCCCATTCGAGATCGTCACAGGTCAGCAACCACTCACTCCAAATGCTATTGCTACAGGTTATAAGGGAAATAGCCCAGCCGCTTACCGATTTGCCAAGGGGTGGCAAGATCAGAACGAATTGGCACGCTCGTGCTTGAACAAGGCGGCAAAGAAGATGAAGAAATGGGCCGACAAGAAGCGAAGGCATATGGAGTATCAAGTTGGAGACTTGGTCCTTGTCAGGCTTTCTACATTGGATCGACATAAAGGGCTACACAAGAGCTTGATACGCAAGTATGAGGGCCCATTTCCGATCGATAAGAAAGTGGGGAATGTAGCTTACAGGGTAAAGCTTCCTCCAACCGTAAAGTACCATCCGGTCTTTCATGTGAGTATGTTGAAGCCATATCATCAGGATGCGGAAGATCCAGATAGAGGAAAGTCTAGTCGAGCGCCAACAGGGATTCGTATGGAGTTCGACAAGGAGGCCGAAGAAATTCTTGCGGATAGGACGGTTCGTGAAGCCAACAACCACACGAGGTTAGAGTACTTTGTGAAGTGGAAAGGCTTACCCGACAGTGAGAACAGTTGGGAACCGGCACGATCCTTATGGCAGTTTGAAAACTTGATCGAGAAGTTTCGCCAGGAGAAGACTAAGCGATGAGGGCATCGCTCGGATAGGTGGGGAAGAATGTCACGAACCGCCCCATTTTGGCTCAATTAGGTGCATTTGGACTCACTTATTCATGGTTGGGTCCATGAAGATCCTAGGGTTTTCTAGAGTTTTCTTGCATAATTAAATGTATGATAAATATCTTGTATCTAGAAGCTTTTAGGAAAATCTCATGTAAATATCTAGGGAGATATTTTAGGAGAAGAGTCTAGAGACTCAATCTTAACCATTGATTGTAAGAACAATCTAGAAGGCTAATCATAGCCATCCATTGTAAGCTAGCCTTGCCTATAAATAGGGGCTAAGGCATTTCATTTGTATCAAGCAAGAGTTGCTAAGTAATAAGCAATAAGAGCTTCCACTTTCACTCTTGAGTGTTCTCTTCTCTTCTCTTGAGTGAGTGTTTGAGGGATTAGGCTGACTTAGCCATTCTAGTGAGGGAAAGAGTGACTAAGTGCCGTACGGGTTCGAGTGAGGTTTGTGGTGAAAGATCAGCCCGTGACACTTACGCAGCCCGCCCCACAATTAAAAGAAAAAAGGTCTCGGCGCTAAAAAAACCCAAATCCAAAACCTAAACCCCAAAACCAAAACCCAGAACTAAAGTAAAACTAGCTCTAATCCAATCATCCAACGTCGCCACGAACATCAATCTCGTCTTTGATCTCTTCGATCCTGGGAGCTCGTCTTCGATCTCGTCTTCGATCTCAACCTCCGAGCTCATCTTCAACCTGGGAGCTCATCTTCGATCTCGTCGAAGTTACTCGTCGTCGTTCTCATCTCTGACTCTAGCTCGTCTTCAACCTGGGAGTCAGCTCGTCTTCGATCTTAACCTGGGAGCTCGTCTTCAACCTGTGAGCTTGTCTTCGATCTCGTCGAAGTTACTCGTCGTCGTTCTCATCTCTGACTTCTAGCTCGTCTTCAACCTGGGAGTCAGCTCGTCTTCGATCTCAACCTGGGAGCTCGTCTTCAACCTGTGAGCTCGTCTTCGATCTCGTCGAAGTTACTCGTCGTCGTACTCATCTCTGACTTCTAGCTCGTCTTCAACCTGTGAGTCAGCTTCATCTCTGTAAGACTGTAAGTAGGGCTAAAGTAAATGGTCTTTATATATAAATAATATTTAAGTTTAATTATTTAAGTTTAATTGTTTAATTGTTTAAGTTTAGTTTGAAGTTTAATTTAAGTTAATATTAAGTTTATAAGTAATTCTTGTTGTTATAAGCAAAACAATTTTGGTTGTACAGTTCTTTAAGTGCTCATTGGAGTATTTCAGAGATTAATATTAAGTTTGGTTGTACAGTTTAATTTGAAGTTCAATTTGAAGTTTATAAGTTAATAATAAGTTTAATTGAGTAGCCAACAGGACTGTTGCTATAGTTTCTCATGATCAATAAAATTATGCTCCCTACATTTGGCTTTGTCATGTTCATTCTTTGCATTTGTTCAAAGATTACAACTATACATACAGAGTTTTTTTTCAAAGATTATAACTGTACATTTGCTTTTGTCATGTTCATTCTCTGCATTTTTTCAAAGATTACAACTGTACATACAGAGCTTATAATTCTCTGCATTTGTTCAAAGATTAACTTAATATAATAAGGCCCTTGAGAAACAACATATTGAAACACAACAGTAGTGATAGTTGCAGGCTTGCAGCAATAAGGAATGAAGTTGCAGTTTTTGACCTACAAAATAGAACAATAATAAGTAGCAGTTTTTGAAGTTGCAGTAATAACGAATGAAGTTGCAGTTTTTGACCTACAAAAAATAAGTGAATTATCCATTGCTCATTATGCAGTTGTGACCTTATCTCAATCAACCATGTACTCTTCCCCCTCTATTCATGCTCTCATTTCGCGACAAATGCCGGCTAATCACCCTTCATCCATACCTGTTCTATGCTCTTTTTATTAAAGGACCAAGTCCAGCATAATTATTTCTGTCAACCTTAACTAACTCATCCTAAAACTATAGCAATCTATACCTTAACAATGTTCTCCATGACGCTAAGTTTAATCATTCCCAATGATAAGAGAAACCCTCTACACTCAATTGTACTAGTACTGATAATGAACCACCCACCTTACTAATTACCTCACTAATCAGCCATTTCACTTTCTAATTAATTCTTAACCTCAAACGGTCGGCTCGTAATCTCAGTTACACCTCTTTCACTTAATTCTTTACAAGCTTATTACTACGTCGGCAGTCACGTACTCATCTCTCTTTCATCTCGTCCCTATATGTTCTCACATCTTACGAGAGCTCTCTATACAAAACTAATTAGTGCTTGTATTCAAATATTCCACTTTAGAAGATTTAATTACTAGTCTTTAGTAAGATGCTGAGCAAAATAAAAACTTTCCCCCTCCTCTTTTTGGCCCTCAAAAGTGAAGGATACTTCTAACAGGAAACTAAAACTCCCAACCAATGATATCCGATAAGGGCATTTGCGTCCACCCAAAATTTCATCCCTTCCCAAAATAACCCCGCCCCTATCATGATCTCTCGTCAAAACGCCCTAAAATCACATTGAATCCCGACCCTCTGTATTCGGACGAGCGTGGCATTTTCGTTCCTAACAGAAGCTGGAGCGCACCTGACACTTGATAGGCTTAACGTGCTTTCTTAAGTCCCACAAAACCATGGCTACTCTTATCTCTTAATTTGACGCAAAAATCACTTGTAAAAAATGTATTTAATCTAACAAATTCAACTGATATATTTTAGTACTGTATAATACAATAAATTCGGCCCGTAAGAAAATGTTTGTTTTTTTAGTGCTCTTCTTTTTCATTTCAGAACCCGAAGAGGGATTCTAGGGCTTATGCGAGAGGAAAAGATATAATCTCTTCGACCGTCTGTCATTTTTGTCTAGAGTTTGAGTTAGCACATGCATTTTCGTTGTCGCGTTTTTTCCAAGTGATTTTTGCGTAATATGAAGAGATTAAGGAGTAGTTAGGGTTTTGTGGAGACTTAAGATAGGTTGTATGCGTTTTTCGTATGATTTCGTACATTTTTGCGTAATAACCAACAAATTTTTGTATTTACATTTCAATCATCTTTTTTTATTGGAAATAAAATAAAGAAATACATAGAAGGCTATATATATACAAAAACATCCAAGAGGCGGGAATTGGTAATAATAATTTCACAAATCATATAAAATTAAATGTAAAATTGCTCAAACTGTCTCAAAACTTCTATGTTTCTCTAGTGAGTTGCCGAATGGATCGCGGGTCATTTCTTTTCTCACGAGCTCCTCGCAGGTACCGTTTCACTTCTGTTCCCTCCTCCTCCTTGCAGGTTATTTTAAATATCTACCCCCAAAATACCCCCATACCTTCCATCTGAAGGTATGGGGGGTATTTTACACCTTGTTTACAACCTTACGCAAATATGTTTGATAAGCAATTCTCCTAATGCAAATCCTATAAAGTGTTTCGAATAGGATTTATACTCAAGATCTCCCACAATGACTGAATTAATTAATATCGCTCTAATTATGCGAATTAATCTATTGTTTTGCCATAATTCTAAAAAGAGAATGATTGAGAGAAGTGTTGGGGAATTTCACTCTCCCCGCCTACTACAATATGTGCAACTCCTAAGCCAACACACAATCAACAAGATATAAAACAACCACAATCAAGAAAAAATCACCGAGATTTACGTGGTTCGGTCGACCAACTTCGACTTACGTCCACGAGGCAACAATACGAAAAATTCATTATGTATCAGGGAGAACTACAAGAGGAACCACTCAACCCTCGTCTCTTAATATCTCAACCTCACATACATACTCAATTCTCACATTCTCTCCAAAACCCACTCATTGTAATTTTTTGCACGGATAAAGATCACGAAACCCTCACCTCTCGCACAATATTCTTGAATCAGGCTACACCCTCTGCTAACCCTAGATTATAAGAATATTGGTTCTCTCCCTCTCTACTACATCTTCTCTCTACTCTCTTCTTCTTAGTTTTTCCTCAAACAATAGAAGAATATATATAGGAAAACCAAAACCCTATCTCTAGCATAACTTCCTAATTAGAATAGGATTCAAACTCCTAATCATGATGGAACCCAAACTCCTAATCATGATAGATCTATAACCCTATCTAATTCTCATGAAGTTCTACAAAGAATCAAAGACACAATCTCAATAATCTCTATATTGGATTTGATTTCCAAACTCCCTTGAAGATATACCATCGTCGTCTTGAAACTTTGTCTCTCCCGTTAGAGTCTTCTATTTCTTTCGCACTTCAAATCGAAGCAGCCACACTCCTAATCAGAACACATGCACTCCAACTGGTTGTCTCGTGACCCTTACTATCATATGCTTCACAATGGTGCCTCCACCTCTCTTATGTACACCAAGAGATCTTCGCCACCTCTGACAATAAAAAAAATCAATCTTGCTTGTCCTCCCAACTTGAGCCTGACAATAGCCTCCCCTTACTTGTTGTCCTTGTGCTCCACCTGCATCGCTCGTCTCGATTCATATCGGTGCACCTCTCCTACTTCACACTACGAACCGTATGCTTCTATCTCCTCCATCAACTGGCTTGGACTGAATATATGAGCGCTCATCGTCTTCAAGTCTAATGCTACCATCTCCATTACCATGCGTGTCACCCGGTTGTGCTAGCTTCCAAGCTCCACCTAATCTGGCATTGTTCTCCTCCAGTTTGCACACCATGTTGGATTTAATCTAATAAATCTATTTGTGGGCACATATGACTAATCAATGTGTATTGCTATCTTTCAGGATAACCCACTAAAGTGATCAATTAATTTGGGTTAATGGGTATTTAAATAAATCATGGGGTTATATGTGCGGATACCAGGTTGTAATTATGATTTGTTGAGGGGCCAAATTGCAAAAGTACAACATCTATAAATAAGGGGTTATGGTCCCTAATCTAGGGTTACATTCTCTAATTCTCTTCACCCCATCTAAGAGAGAAATTCGGCTCTAGAGAAAACCCTAAGGTTAGAAGATCCAAAACCCAAATCAAGCTTAATCAATGGATTCAGGTATAAGCTTCCGCTCTTTTATGATTCTTGTTAATCTCTTTGAATTAATCATGGCTATATGATTTAGATCTCAAGTTTTATGATTCAGATCTAACAAGTGGTATCAGAGCCACCTTTGATTAATTCTTAGGGATTTAAGTTTTAAAATTGGGTTTTTTGATCTTAAATCTCTGGTTTTTTGGATTGAGATCTGCTCTCGGATGAACAGTAATGTTCGGATGAACAGTAACAGAAATTTTTTTCGGGTGAACAGTAAGGTACTTTTTGGATTTTTTCTTTGATTTTTTGGATATGGATCAAGAAATTTTTTTTTCGATTCTGGATCTGTTTTTAAAAATAAAAATCAAAGAATTTTTGGGTTTGATCTTTGGTCCCGTGCTCCTCGCCAGCGAAGGTTCGCTGGCGGCCTCGCCGTCGACTCCGACGGCGGTGGCGGTGTCAGGAAACCCTAGGGTTTCGACCTCTTGGGTGCCGGAGCAATGGCGGCGGCGGCTTCAGTTTGAAACCCTAAGGGTTCGTGCGTGAAAACGTGGCGAAAATTAAGGAGGTGGTTACCTCAACCGAACTTCGCGTTCGTTATAAGGTGAGCGTCGTGCTCAATTTAAACGAACCTCGCGTTCGTTCTCATGTGAGCCTCGCGCTCAACTCGGGTGAGCCTCGCGCTCAATTTCCACGAACCTCGTGTTCGTTCTCATGTGAGCCTCGCGCTCAACTCAGGTGAGCCTCGCGCTCAATTTCAACGAACCCAGCGTTCGTTCTCATGTGAGCCTCGCGCTCAACTCAGGTGAGCCTCGCGCTCAATTTAAGTTGAGCCTCGCGCTCAGTTCTCAGGTGAGCCTCGCGCTCAATTTAAGTCGAACCTCGCGTTCAATTTTTTTAAACGAACCTCGCGTTCGTTCTCAAATCGAACCTCGCGTTCAAAGTTTAAACGAACCTCGCGTTCGTTCTGTGTTCATTTTTTAACGAACCTCGCGTTCGTTCTCAAGTTGAACCCTGCGTTCATTTTCAGACGAACCTCGCGTTCGTGCTTTGGTGAGTCTTGTACTTAATACAGTCGAACCTTGCGTTCGAAGTCAAACGAACTTCGTGTTCACTATGGTTAAGCCTCAGCTTTTTCATGGGTCCACTTTTGTAACGACCGTGAATTTTGATACTAGTTAAAATAATTTTCTAGTATTTTAAAATATTTAATTATGATTTTTAAAAGAGTATTCATATTTTTCTTAAATTTCTATAATTTTCTATGATTTAAAGTCTAAGTTTTATATTTGTTTAAACGATATTAATATTTATAAATTAATTTTATGCGGTGAAAATTTATAGAATTTATTTGTTGCGTTATCGATGTTGTTACATGTCATTTTGAATAATACGTTGTATTATTTTTATTATTACGTATATTTGCATATTATACGTTGTATTATTAATTACGTATTATTTGTATAATTTGCTGTATTATTACTACTGTTACATATTATCTGTCGTATTAATATAACTAGTACGTTTTACTGCGTGGATAATTATCCCATAATTGTTTGATTTTAAATAT
>BQKN01065528.1:596947-641438 GCA_022839385.1 Asparagus kiusianus | reverse complement strand
TGACTTGTCACCTTGGATTATATCATCTCATTTTTATCCGTGGTAAACCTTAGCCTTTGATTGACTTAGTCGTTAATAAAGTAGCAAAAGCTTATATTCTCGTGCTTAAGACTAAACTGTAACCTTTATTTGTAATTGCATTATGAATACGTTTTTTTATTCTTTTAGTAGCAAAAGCTTATGAACATAAACATTCTCATTCACTTTGGGATGTTAAAAATTAAGATTCAAATTGTAAGCATCATCTTAGTCATAGCATCATATGTTATACAAATGGATTGTGGCATAGTTGTGTGATTTGCTAGATTCCTCGTTGTGTGATTTGCTAGATTCCTCCTCAAACTGTTGTACAGTTCATGTAGATCGATTCCAGTACATCTGCGAACCGATTAATATAAATATTTAGTTATAATTATTTGGAGAGACAAACACGGATGTGCAACCACCTCATAAAAAAAGGCAAGGATTAATCATGGTTCGGCAAGATGCCTACATCCACAACCGGCGAGATCGACAATCCACTATTTATCAAGAGGTTACAATGAAGACAGAGAAGATTAGAAACTCTAATCTCTCTCCCTTACAAAGACAAAACAAATATCAATTTTTCTTGGCAAAGATACACAGTGAAACCCTAGGCAATCTTTATTTATAGCCTCCCTCAAATTCTAGTCAAACTAGCCAAACAACTTCCCAATCCGAATCCAAATTGGAGTCCAACTAGCCAAACAACTCCCCAATCCGGATCCAAACAGGAGTCCAACTAGCCAAACAACTCCCCAATCCGAATCCAAACAGGAGTCCAACTAGCCAAACAGCTCCCCAATCCGAATCCAAACAGGACTCGAAAACACGTCCAAATCATGTAGGATCCATCAGTGTGTTCAGATTCTATAGTTGACAAAGAGGTCTGATAATTTTTGGCTCAATATGAGCCACTGGCGGGTGGCTTTCAATACAGCCAACTTCATAAATTTCCACCTTGGCAAAATTGGTAAGCCACTAATAGTCTTCATCTCCCAAGTAACCTCTGATCTCTTCAACAACCATCGCCATCAAATCGCCCTGAAGGGCCTCAACACTGAAGAACATTGATCAAGTTGAGACAGTGCTCAAACTTGACTGTTGGAACAACCTTTGTCAACAAGTTTGCCGGGTTCTCCTTAGTGTCAATCTTCGTCAGTCGAATCTTGCCACTCTTAATTATCTCACGGATAAAATAAAACCGGACGTTAATATGCTTGGTGCGAGCATGATGGACTTGATTCTTTACAAGATGAATTGCACTTTGACTATCATAGTGCACTTCAACAACCTCTTGAGTATACCCAAGTCACCAACCAAGCTATGTACCCACACTGCTTCCTTAATCGCCTCTGTTACTACCATGTACTCTGCCTCTGTAGTAGACAATGCCACAAAAGACTATAACATAGACCTCCAACTGATTGGACCGTCGGTAAGAACAAAACAATACTCACTGGTGGACTGACGCCTGTCCAAATCACCCGCATAGTCCGAATCCATGAACCCTCTCACATGTGACTCTCTAGTCTTTGAATAAACCAAACCGACATCTAACCATCCTTGAAGATACCGTAAAATACACTTGACATCCTGCCAGTGCTGTTTACCTATATTTGCCATATACCGATAACCAAGCTGACCGCATGTGCAAGATCTGAAAGCTTGAAGTGAGGAGCCAACGGAGTACTAACTTGCTTCGAGTTTTGCATCCCAAAACGAGCCAACACCTTCTCCATATACCGCCTTTGAGAAAGGCACAACCTCACCTTCTTCCTATCCCAAACAATCTCCATCCCAAGTATCTTCTTCGTAGGACCCAAGTCTTTCATCTCAAACTCGGAACTCAACTTCTTCTTCAGCTTGTTGGCTTCCACCATACTATGTGAGAGATATCATCAACATAGAGCAACAAATAGATGAAAGAACCACCAACTTTCCTGAAGTACACACAATGATCAAGCTCACTCAGTGTAAACTTCTGCAGTATCATAAATGTGTCAAACCTCTTATACCATTGTCGCGACGGTTGCTTTAATCCATACAATGATTTCTTCAGTTTGCACACATAATCCTCCTTACCATCTGTAATGACCGTAAATTTCAAATACGGGTTTAAATAATTTTTTAGTATTTAAATATTAAATATTATTTTTCTAAAAGATTATTTGTATTTTCCCCTAATTTCTCTAGATTTTTCTATGATTTAAAAGTACGGTATTATATTATTTTAATGGTTTTACTAATTATAAATTTAATTATTTTGGTAAAACTTTTAAATTAATAGTTAATTATTAATTATTGTTATTATTATTATTATTTTGATCATAAATTTTCAATAATTATTTGATTTAATTTTTTGGTATTTTTATTTTTATTATTTAAATGAGTATTTTCCCTGTGTTTTTCCCTACGGTATTTCACTCTGTTTCTCTCTCTCCTCATCTCTCTCACACACTCTCTCTCCTACCCCACTTCCCTTAAAACCCTTCCTAATTCATGCAAATCCTCACCTCATGTTTCCCCCCAACTCCTGTTGGCCTTCTTGTTTTGATGATGATTTAGCAAATAATTTATATCTAATATTGTTTGTTTAGTGTTTGTGTTTTATATTTATTCTAGGCAAACAATATGTTGGAGGATGGATGAAATTGCACATTCACGATCATATCCAATGGAGGTTGACGGAATTGTGGAGTGAAGCCTACGCACTTCAAAGTTAAAGATTCAAGTTCAAGCTTCATCCATAAGATTACCAAGTCAAGCTATTAAAGATCAAGATCAAGCTTGGGTAATTAAGTTTAGGAGTTTATATTATGTGTGTTAGTACCTTATGCTCAATATAATAAACACACACACATTTATTGGTTTCTATGTATATATATAGTTATATATATACATATATGTTTTGGTTTGATAGGTTTCAAGTTTTACTATGAAACAATTAAATAAAATTGAAAAACATATTTTTGTTTCATACTTATATGCATATATGATTTCATCAATATCAATTTTATTTAGTTCCATGAAATCATGTTTTAGTGTATTATATGTGTATTTTGATAAAATACTATATTCATTGTTTATAGACTTCATAACAATAGTTTACATCTTCTATTAAGACTACAAAATTATTTTGTATTGTTTCAAAACATGGTTTAGCCAAAATGTCAAAATTCATATGTTTATATTTTCATGTTTTGGACTATTTTATAAAATAATAATATTTTTTATTTGGGAGGTCCTTTTTAAAAACCAGTTTTTGTAGCATGTTTATTATCATGTCTATAATCATTTTCCAAAGTTTTATATTTTTATGAATTTATTTGATATTTTTAAACAGGTATTTAAAATCAGAAATCTGTCTCAAACTGTCAATTTCATATATCAGTTTGTGGTCGATCGCCACGGTCAACCGTGCCTATGTTTTTCCCTAAAGAGCTAACAGAAACTTTCACGGTCGTTCGTCAGTCTGTAAGTTCTCACGGTCAACCGCCACGGTCGACCGTAGCCTGTTTTGATTGTTTTCTCAGTTTCAATGACCTTCGCGATCGACCGTGATTTTCCTACGGTCGACCGTCGATCGCCCAACGATCATATTTTGTATAGAATCAGATTTCTGATTCGTTAGGGTTTTTGGTCTTTTGTTTGGGGTTTTTGGCTGAGGTTTTGGGAGACTATAAATACCCCATTGATCTCAGTTCTCATACTCATCCAAGAAGTTTTTAAACAAGAGTTTAACAAGGGTTTAAGTTTGTTTAAAGTGTGTTTATAAGCTTTTAGGCATTTGAGTGTTTCGGTTTTGTGAATCAATTCCACAAGAGCTTGAGGAGATCATCTATTGAAGTTTGAGCTTCCAACTATTTTCCCTCCACCTCTTGATCTATTGAGAAGTTTTCTAAACTCTTATCTAGCTTTATATTTGCATAGTTATTTGATTATCATTCTTTAAAGCTAGTTTTTATATTGAGTTTAGATTTGATTTGATTTTTCTCATTACTTACACACACAACCATTGAGCTTATTGTATTTTCATACTTAGTATAATTTGGGTTGTGGGTTTATGACATTGAGAGTGAGCTTAATTGTGTTCTCATCTATATTAGAGAACAATCATTTGTTGTATTATGCTTATTGTGAGGATCACTTTGTAATACACTTGTACATCGAGAGAAGAGTGTAGCGAGAGTCGGGGATTATCCTAAGAGGAGTGGCGTCGGTGATGAACCTAGGGAGAGGTTGTATCCGAGCACTTGAGAGAGACACGTCTAGTTCTAACACTTGAGAGGATGTAGAGTGGGATTGCAAGAATGTTGATTATAAAGTTTTCAGTTAGCTAGAAAAACGAGTGTGAGGTGTAAACGTTGTTCGGGTAAACATAAAAAACCCGTTGTGATAGTGGATTTCTCTCCGGGAGTGGGGAGCGGAGACGTAGGACGGAAGGTTCGAACTCCGTGATCATATTGTGTGTTTGCATTGTTTATTTGCACACTATCACTCTTGTTTTGTTTTTGTTTATTTCACACTTGTGTTGTTTATATATATCCTTGCATATATCTCATAGTATATCTTATTGCTAGGATATATCTCTTGTTCATATTACTTATCCTAGCTCATATATCTTATTGTATTTTATTCTTGCTAGGATAACTTGTTAATAGTTTTAATTGGCATAAAATCGGATTAGATTAGCATAAGACCCTAATCACCCCCCCTCTCTAGGGTCTAACAAATTGGTATCAGAGCTTGGTGCTATTTGATTTAAGGACTAATCGCCTTGAGTTAAAGATCCAAGTTATCATATTTTTGTGCTAATCTAGTTATGATTTCATTTGTCTTGCTTACATATATTCACATATATATCATGAATATAAATGTATTTCGTTTAGACTATGAATCAAATGTTGTTCCTAAATTCATTAATTGTCCCTATGCACAATGTGCTTCTAGATTTAAACTATTTGTTGAATCTAGAAACATCGACTTATGGAAAGTTCTTGATTATGCTTATATTGTGTCCACTTTGGAGAAATCCAAGTGGAGCAATCATGATAAGAAAATGTTTACAATGAACAAGCTTTTGTTAGAATTTTTGCTTAATGCTTTTGACTCATCATTTTCTAACAAATTCGTTCATTTTAATAGTGCTTACAAACTTTGGAAATTCATTAAAGTACATCAAGGGGACTTGGAGGCAATCGACAAGCTTTGAATGATTTTTCTTCAAGTTCATGTGGAGCTTCATCATGTACTCGACCACAAAAGGATAACTCTTGTGTAGTAAGCGATTCCGATTCCGAAAATAATTTATCTATTGATGAACTCGCTTCTGCATATGAGAGATTGTCTCATGCCTATACAAAATTGCAAAATAATTTTATAGATCTAAAAAGCAAACATGTAGATTTGAAATCCGATCATGAGATATTAGTTTCCAAATTTGATATCATTGCAAAAGAAAATACTATGCTTAAAAAGAACAATGACTTGTTAATTTTGGAAAATGAAAAATTAACCTTATCCATATCTAGCTTATCTCATGCTGAAGATAATGCCATGTTAGAAGTAGAAACTATTAGAAATGAGTTTAATTCTTTTAGAAATGATCATGTTTCATCTACTTCTATTTCTAATACATGTATGCAAAATGATGAGTTGAGTCAAGATAAACATTGCATATCTTGTTTAGATTCAACCTTGAAAATATGTATAGTAAATCATGATAAGCTTATGAACATGTGTGCTAAGTCTCATGCTACTATACCTAAACGTATCACACATCATGCACACATGTATAGAAAAATTCACAAGTGTTCCATTTGCGACCGAAAAGGCCATTTAGCTAATTTTTTCCATGATGCGCACAAGCCTAAGAATGCTATTGCTCCTTGTGCATCTCATGTAGCTTCATCATCATGTACACATACACATTCACATGCTCATTCTCGTAAAGTTCATCATAAGCATGCCAATGTGTATCATTGTGATCTTTGTGGTCGTTTTGGTCATTTGGCCGAATATTGTTTTGATTTAAAAAGAAAATCTTATTTGTCAAATGTTTCTAGTAAACCACATGTTTTTAAATGTGATGTTTATGGTAGATATGGCCATTTAGGAAAGTTTTGTTTTGATAATGTTTCTCATTTGTGAAATAATTTAAAAGAAAAATCTTTATTTGCAAATGATTCCTGTGCACGCCCACTTGGTCAACACAAATCATTCAACCCTCTTCATTGCACCTATTGCAATCGGAAATGTCATGTGTACAATTTTTGTTTTGACCGTGCTAGTGCACCATATGCGTCCAAACGGGTTCATAACCCTAGGGCTTTGAGTTTAAATGATAGGGGTCATATCCCTAAATCTCTTGGTACCAAGAATTTTTGGGTACCAAAATAAAATTTAATTTTTAAACCAAGAATTTTAGTGTTTTTTTTCTTTTTCTTGGTTTTAAAAAATTATACTTTAAACTTTTGAATATGAAAATAATTCTTTTTATTGGTCAAATTCTTTTGTTTTCATAATTATTGGTTTTGCTTTGATGAGAGGTTTGTGTTTATATAACCCCCCGGATTTATTGGGTGTTTATTCCCAAAATCTTAGTTACCGGGTACTAAAAGTCCTTATATGGGTTGGAACAAACTCAAGAGCTTGATATGGTTGCATCTCTCATTTGTGAAAATCAATGATGATTTGGTTTTATACTCTTAAAGATGATTTTTAGTGTTTAAAATCCATAGTTCATGATTCTTGTATGTTAATTTTGAACTATGAAAATTTTACTTTGATTTGTTCTTTTGAATTCATTATATAAGCACAAATAGATGATTCAAATTTCAAATATGCTTTATAATGTATTCTTTATATGGTTTGATCAAGTTCTACAAAGAAAATTTCCTTTATTGATCAAATATCATTTTGGGTTTAAATATTGATTTATGATTTCATTAATTAATTTGCTTTCATTTGAAAACTTTTTGCATGATTCTCATGTTCCTTTTCTTTTGATTTCATAAATCTATTCTTATATATGATTTATATGTTAATATTTTGAGACACTTTATTTCAATGGTACATCCATATGTGTTCTCATTATCTTGTAGTGTGAGTTGTATTTAGCATGCTTTTCATCTTGCATGCTCATATATGTAAGCCTTTGTATTCATTTCATACTTTCATGAGGCATTTTTTGATAGGGAAACAATCCCTATATATATATATATATATATATATATATATATATATATATATATATATATATATATATATATATATTTGTTATACTCACCCATGCTTATTTGTAGGGGGAGCTTTCGCTCTCTTCATTCTTTATGTTTTTCCCCTTTTTGATGTTGTCAAAGTGGGAGGAATATTATGAGTATATTCTTTTTGTTTATATGCATGATATATTATACTTTGTATATTCATTTCCTTTCATGCATATATCATTTTTGTAAATTGTTTGTCATCATCAAAAAGGGGGAGATTGTTGGCCTTCTTGTTTTGATGATGATTTAATAAACAATTTATATCTAATATTGTTTGTCTAGTGTTTGTGTTTTACATTTATTCTAGGCAAATAATATATTGGAGGATGGATGGAATTGCGCATTCACGATCATATCCAATGGAGGTTGGCAGAATTGTGGAGTGAAGCCTACGCAATTCAAAATTAAAGATTCAAGTTCAAGCTTCATCCACAAGATTATCAAATCAAGCTATTGAAGATCAAGATCAAGCTTGGGTAATTTAGTTTAGGAGTTTATATTATGTGTGTTAGTACCTTAAGCTCAATATAATAAACACACACATTTATTGGTTTCCATGTATATATATAGTTATATATATACATATATGTTTTGGTTTGATAGGTTTCAAGTTTTATTATGAAACAATTGAATACAATTGGAAAACATATTTTTGTTTCATACTTATATGCATTTATATGATTTCATCAATATTAATTTTATTTAGTTCCATAAAATCATGTTTTAGTGTATTATATGTGTATTTTAATAAAATATTATATTCATTGTTTATAAACTTCATAACAATAGTTTACATCTTCTATTAAGTCTACAAAATTATTTTGTATTGTTTCAAAACATGGTTTAGTCAAAATATCAAAATTCATATGTTTACATTTTTCAAATTTATTTGATATTTTAAAAAGACATTTAAAATCAGAAATCTATCTCAAACTATTAATTTTATATATCAGTTTGCGGTCGATCGCCACGGTCAATCGCATCTATGTTTTTCCCTAAGGAGCCAACAGAAACTTTCACGGTCGACCGTGGCGATTGACCGTCAGTCTATAAGTTCTCACGGTCGACCGTTGCGGTCGACCGTGGCCTGTTTTGATTGTTTTCTTAGTTTTAATAACCTTCGCGGTCGACCGCGATTTTCCCACGATCGACCGCCGATCGCCCAATGGTCATATTTTGTACAGAATCAGATTTCTGATTCGTTGGGGTTTTGGTCTTTTGTTTGGAGTTTTTGGCTGAGGTTTTGGGAGGCTATAAATACCCCATTGATCTCAGTTCTCATACCCATCCAAGAAGTTTTTAAACAAGAGTTTAACAAGGGTTTAAGTTTGTTTAAAGTGTGTTTATAAGCTTTTAAGCATTTGAGTGTTTCGGTTTTGTGAATCAATTCTACAAGAGCTTGAAGAGATCATCTATTGAAGTTTGAGCTTCCAACTATTCTCCCTCCACCTCTTGATCTATAGAGAAGTTTTCTAAACTCTTATCTAGTTTTACATTTGCATAGTTATTTGATTATCATTCTTTAAAGCTACTTTTTATATTGAGTTTAGATTTGATTTTATTTCTCTGATTGCTTACACACAACCATTGAGCTTATTATATTTTCATACTTAGTATAATTTGGTTGTGGGTTTGTGACATTGAGAGTGAGCTTAATTATGTTCTCATCTATATTAGAGAACAATCATTTGTTGTATTGTGCTTATTGTGAGGATCACTTTGTAATACACTTGTACATCGAGAGAAGTGTGTGGCGAGAGTCGGGGATCACCCCAAGAGGAGTGGCGTCGGTTGACGAACCTAGGGAGAGGTTGTATCCGAGCACTTGAGGGAGACACGTCTAGTTCCAACACTTGAGAGGGTGTAGAGTGGGATTGCGAGAGTGTTAATTGTAAAGTTTTCGGTTAGCTAGAAAACCGAGTGTGAGGTGTAAATATTATTCGGGTAAACGTAGAAAACTCGGTTGTGATAGTGGATTTCTCCCAGGGAGTGGGGAGCGGAGACGTAGGATGGAAGGTCCGAACTCCGTGATCATATTGTGTGTTTGTATTGTTTATTTACACACTATCACTCTTGTTTTGTTTTTGTTTATTTCACCCTTGTGTTGTTTATATATATCATTGCATATATCTCATAGTATATCTTATTGCTAGGATATATCTCTTGTTCATATTGCTTATCCTAGCTCATAAATCTTATTATATTTCATTCTTGCTAGGATAACTTGTTAATAGTTTTAATTGGCATAAAATCGGATTAGATTAGCATAAGACCCTAATCACCCCCCTCTAGGATCTAAAAACTCCTCCTCAAAACCCCTCCCACGTCATTCACTCACTCACACGTCCTCTCTCTCTCTCTCTCTCTCTCTCTCAATCTCTCCCCCTCTCCTTCATCAACTCTCTCTCTCTCTCTCTCTCTCATCAGCTCTCTCTCTCTCTCTCTCTCTCTCTCTCTCTCTCTCTCTCTCTCTCCCCATCCCCCTCCTCTCTCTCTCCTTCATCACCCTCAACCCAAACTCCCATCTCCACCTCCGTCCACCCCACATCGCCATCCAAACCTCTCCTCCCCACACCACCGCATCCCTCAGCTCGCCGCTATTCTCTCCTCCGCCTCAGCGACAACCAACGACGCCTCGAGCTCCGAGCCATGCCCTCTCCACCATCACCGTCCCCCTCTCCATCTCCGATGCCAAGCCTACAATCGCTTCAACACCGACCCAGACCAAGACCGCCACCATCCACTCACCCCCTCTCCTATCGTCGCTGCTCCGCCTGAGCCGTTGCCTCCAAACCCCAGCAAACCCTCGTCACCCCCTGTCATCCGACCTGATCGAGCTCTGCTGCCGCTCAACTCCAGCTCACCGCCCTCAGCCGCCGACGAGCACTGCCCCTTCCCACTTCCCTCCGAGCTCAGCCCTCCCCTCTTAACCGCTCCGCTTCCTCTTCCTCCGTCCACGTTGCCCATGCCGTCGCCACAGCCGCCTCCCCTCACCACCGTGATTCCCATCAGCCTTCCTCGTCGTCACCGACCACACCGCAGTCGCTTGCTCCTCCTGTAGCCACCAACCTCTATCGCCGCTCCCTCTCTTCATCCCCGAACTCCGCCTTACGCCACCGCGCCGCCGCCCTTCATCTCAGCTCCGCTCGAACCCCACACCCAGATTCGCCACTGTCCCCTTTGCCGAGCGCCGCCGAGCTCCTCCCCGACAGCTCTGAACAGCGAAGACGAGCCCGAATCAGTGAGCTTCGCTGTAGAAAACTATAGGTCGGAGCCGACTTTGCGCGTGTTTTTCGGCCAACTCCGATCTCTGTTTTCGTCGATTCCTCCGTCAGTACGTAGCCCTTCGTGTTGTCTATCACACGGTATATTCCTTTCACTTAGACTCCCTATCTACACCTGGTTATATTCGTTTGAATATCACACATCGCATTAACACTCTAATTGTAATTTTAACCGTTGATTCCGTGAAACCCATCGTAACACTGTGCAACCACCCCGACGGCCCACATTACGATCCACGATTTACCCAAGGCAAGATCTCACTTGCTCATATCTGAATTTTGTATTTATTATAAATTATCTGTAATTTTAGATCTGTTAATAATTATCAGCGTGGGATTGTTTGATGAATGATATTAGATATATCATAGTAATATAATGAATAGCATTTTCAGAATAATTATAATGAATTAAAAGAATTTGTTTCGGTAGCGGAATCAATTTTGGATAATTATATTAATTAAAAAGAATTTATTTGAGAACAAAATCATTTTAGAAAATTATAATAAATTAAAAAGAATTATCTTGAAAAAAGAATCATTTTAGAATAATTATAATAATTTTTTAGAAATTATCTTGTGTAATAAATCATTTTAGAATGATAAATATTTTTAAAAAGAAATTATTTGGGAAATAAACTATTTTGAATTAATGAGAATTTATTTTATAAAAAGATTATAAAAAAATTATTTTTGAATTTATGAATTTATTCTTTAAAAGATTATTTTTAGAATTATTATAATAAGAAAATAACTTATTTTGGAAAAAGGGATTATTTTGAAATTAAATTAAAATAATTTAAATTGTTAAAGGAATTATTTTGAAGTAAATAAATTTGTTATTTTAGAAGATTATTTTAGAATAATTTTTTGATTCAAATTCTTAGACTTGATTATCTGATATGCTATGATATTATTGTACATGATTAGTTGCATCGATTGTTCCTTGTTGTGATTGAGAATCGTTAGGAGTTTATGACTATAGTGACCTGTGTGACATGAATAAGACCTAGAGACTTGTGTGTTGTTGACTTAAAAAATACAAGAGAGTTGGGATGGGAAAGCCATGGTTCATGTGATCAGATAAGGCTGTTGATGTATCTTCCAGGCTCGCACCAGTGGTCAGTGTCGCCACTGGGGTTGGTTTGTAGGGCTAACGTGAAGTGTGTACATCACTTTGGTCAGTGGGAGTCTATTTCGTCACCCGAGTTCTATTTGAAGTTCGGACCATGCAGAAAACAGATTGTGTGTTGTCCTCTAAGCCACATGTGTAGCGGGATTGGATGCACGTATGGGATTTGTGAACAGTCAGTTATCCAATGATAGGAACGTTGACTCTATGTGGGATATGTGCCAGTGACTTGTTATAGAATGGCTAGTTACATGATATTGTTACTTGGATGATTATGGATTCTTATGAGATACGAACCAATTATATTTCTTTTCATACATAGATTGAGATTAATATTTTTTATCTACAATTTGAGACATATGATATATACATGAGGGTTTCCTTGTTTGTATTATTTCGCTCGACGTACTACGTCTCGAGTTGTAGGTTTTTAAGTATTAATTCCATCTAGTGTATGACCATGTACTTGGATGATTATTCTGATCGCTGGCTGCATGATCGATTTGTTACTTGATTGATTTTTTTGGATTTATTCTGATTATTCTATTCTAGTAGTATATTATATTTAGATTACTAGTATTTCAGATGCATGCTTCCATTGTTATTATCATTATTGCATTGGTCGCACGACCATTTCTATTCTTTCTTTTGGAATCTTGCCGTGTGCCATGCACGCTGACGTACTCCTTTCTTATCGGGATGCACGTCAGATTTAGAGGACGGACAGCTACAGTTCGGAGTAGTACAGGAGCTAGAGGATCCTTTGCAGGAAGGCTTTGCAGACGGAGTAGAAGAACAAGTCGAAACTTAGTTACCTCTTTTAGTTAGTTGATGACCCTAGTTTACTTTTGTAGTACTTTTATTTTTCGCCGGATCGTTGTATTTTATATTTTCCAGCATTTAGATCGTTTTGTATAAGGGCATGTTTGGCCCGAATATTATGTCTGGATGATCATTTCAGTTGTGATATGTATCTTTTGGTTCTGAGTTGTCTATTATATTCTTGCTACTGTGATCGGGGACCTGTGCCTTCATTTTATATTTTCTTGACGCTTAGCGTATTAGATTGAGCAGAAGGGGTCTAGTATTTATTTCTCCTCATTCTAATACGTCGCGGGCTTGTTCACATTCTGATTCCCTGGTATTTTGAGAAGCGGGGCATGACACCATCAACTGTAAATCCACTAGGATGTGACATATAAATGCCCTTCTCCAAATCTCCATGCAAGAATGCAGTCTTGACATCTAATTGCTCGAGCTCTATGCCATACTGGGCAACCATCGCTAAAAGGGCCCAGATAGAGGTGTACTTTACGACCAAAGAGAAAACTTCATTATAGTCAACACCTTCTAGTTGTGCATGCCCTTTTGCTAGCAATCTTGTCTTGTACTGTACACCTGTACTTCCACCGGAGCTAGGAAAACCATCTTTCACCATATGGACCCACTTGCACCCAATCGGCTTCTTCCCATTTGGTGCTTCCACCAAATCCCAAGTATGGTTTTTATGAAGGGACTCCATCTCCTCCCTCATAGCCGTCATCCACTCCTTTCTACGATCACCTCTCATAGCCTCATTGTAGGTAACAGGCTTATCTCCATACATAGATATAGCATAGGTTGCCATATCCTCAAAACTGTAATGAACTAGTGCCTTTCCTATATTGGGTCTTCTCTCTCTATCGCTTGCCAAGGACGGTTATTGTTGTTGCTGAATAGGTCCCTCATTTGGAACCTCCAATTCTACTGTTGCCTCATCATTAGACATCGATGGAGTTGTGAATTCCACCTCTAAAAAATCTTCACCACTTCCACCCAACCTGATTCCCTCCGAACTAGTGTTTCCAACCGAGCTAATATCTCCCACATCTACACTCTTTGAGTTTAGCATGGCTGACTCATTGAATGTCACGTCCTGACTGATTACACATTTCTTTCACTCAGGACATCATAATCTGTATCCCTTCACACCATTTTGATAACCCAAAAATATACCCTTTCGGGCTCTCACACCAATCTTATCTTCCTAAACGTGAAAATAAGCAGGGCAACCAAAGATTTTCAATGAGTGTAATCAAAGGGAGTACCGGACCATACTTCAATAGGTGTCTTCGAATCAATGGATATATTCGATGAACGGTTCAGGAGATAGCATGCCGTGTTTACTACTTTAGCCCATAAACACTTGTCCAAACCAGAATTTGATAACATGCACCATGCTCTCTCTAGTAGGATATGATTCATACGCTTCGCTACTCCATTCTGTTGAGGTGTTCGCACCACTGTGAAATACCTGACAATGCCTTGCTTCCTATAGTACTCTTCCAACGGATCAGAGGTGTACTCACCCCTGTTATCTAACCAAATCTGCTTGACAACTTTGCCAGTATGCTTCTCGACTATTGTCTTCCATCTAATAAACAAATCAGTAATTTCAGATTTCTCCTTCATAGTGTACAACCAAACTCTCCACGAGAAGTCATCGATAAATGTCACGAACCACCTAGTTCCACTCAACGACTTAACTTTGCTTGGACCCCAAACATCCGAATAAATGTAATCCAACGTACCCTTAGTGCGATGCTCCGCAATGCCAAACTTCACCCTACACTGTTTCCCAAAGGCGCAATGCTCACAGAAGTCAAGCTTTGATATCTTCTCACCGCCAAGTAGACCACATCTGCTGAGAATGGTCATACCCTTCTCTCTCATATGCCCAAGGCGCATATGCCATAATTGAGTAGATGTCAAATCAGATTCCTTGACTTGGGATACCGCGACAGCTACTATAATCACCTTTCCCTCAAGGAAATATAGATTACCATGTCGTTTACCTGTCATCATCACCTTGACTTCATGAAGAACTTTTAGAATCCTATTATACCCTACAAACATGTAGTCACTAGACTCTAAAGTTCCCATAGTAACCAGTCTTTTTCGCAAAGCTGGAACATGCCTTACTTCTGTCAGCATTCTCACCACCCCATCAAATATCTGAACTCGAACTATGCCTACCCCAACCATCTTGCAAGTAACACCGTTACCCATTAAGACGTATCCATCTTCAATTGGTGTGTAGGTAGAAAACCACTCCTTGTGAGGACACATATGGTAGGATGTGCCTGAGTCTAACAACCAGCCGTCTGATAAATAACCATGTGAAGTACTCATCAGAACTTCCTCTGGCTCATAATCGTAAGAAGTCTGAGTCACTAATGCTTCTTCCTGCTTATCCGATTTCATCTCCTGTTTATTGCCCTTAGCTTTCAGCTTCGGACAATCAAACTTCATGTGACCCCTTTGATGACAAAAGTAGCACTCGACATTCTTTCTGTTACGGGACTTGGACCAACTCCTATTCTTCCTTGTCTTCTCAGATCTTCCTCTTGCATACAACCCTTCGCCCTGCTCCTCCTTACTAGCATCCTGCTTCCTAGAAGTATTCAACAACAATGTTGATGTAACTTCCTCAAAAGAAATCTTTTCTTTTCCATACAACATGTCAACTAGTGTATCATAAGAATCCGGCAAAGTACACAGCAAGATAATAACTTTATCTTGATCTTTGACAATATCATCAAGGTTGGACAGATCGGTAATAATATTCATGAACTCATTTATGTGATCACTCATAGAATTACCTGGATCCATCCGATACTTGTATTACCTTTTCTTCAGATAAAGCTCGCTCGTGAGGTTCTTCTTCTGATATCTACTCTCCAATTTATCCCAGATATCTTTAGCTGAAGTTTCCTTCTAAAAGTTGTAGGTGATATCCTTTGATAGACATAGATGAATAGTGCTGCACGCACTCAAGTCGAGCTCCTCCCAATCATCCTTCTCCATGTTGTTTGGTTTTACCCCTCTCAACGCCTTGTAAAGCTTCTCCTTGATGAGAACGTCTTTAACTTGTGTTTGTCATAAATTAAAGTTGTTCGGGCCATTAAACTTCTCAATCCCGTAGATTGAAGCACTCTTTGAATACCTGACATCCGAGTTAGAATTTGACTCCATCTTCTCTGACTCCAGTAGAAAGAGCCATCATAGCTCTGATACCAATTATAGAGACAAACACGAATGTGCAACCACCTCACAAAGAAAAGGGAAGGATTAATCATGGTTCGGCAAGATGCCTACGTCCACAACCGACAAAATCGACAATCCACTATTTATCAAGAGGTTACAACAAAGACGGAGAAGATCAGAAACTCTAATCTATCTCCGTTACAAAGCCAAAACAAATATTAATTTTTCTTGTCAAAGATACATAGAGAAACCTTAGACAATCTTTATTTATTGTCTCCATCAAATTCGAGTCCAACTAGCCAAACAACTTCCCAATCCGAATCTAAACAATAGTCCAACTAGCCAAACAACTCTCCAATCCGAATCCAAACAGGAGTCCAACTAGCCAAACAACTCCTCAATCCGAATCCAAATAGGACTCAAAAACGCATCCAAATCATGTGGGACCCATCCGTGTATTCAGACTCTGTGTCGACAGAGAGGTCTGACAATTTGTGGCTCAATATGAGCCACAGGTGGGTGGCTTTCAATACAACAAACTTCACATCATTGATTTATATAGTCTATAGTGCATCACCCTTTATTCGATTGCGCACATTATACTGCATCTTGAGTATGTACTCTTAAAATTTTGTTTCGTTCTATTATGGATTATCTCCTCTATTAAGTCAACCACTATTATATTCTTCTTAATCACTGGCAACCAAGTTCTTTTATATAATACCATTATCATATCCAATTATAATATTATCAGTTTTCCAACCGTTATACTCAAGTCTCTGCACTACATGCAAAACCACCTTAGTCAATTCTCTCTCATTTTATTCTCAATAGGAGAAAGCTCTAATTTACTAAGGATAGATTAATTACTTATCCTAGCTTTTAGTGTATACCGACAAGACCATCATAACCTTCTCATTTCTGCTACATTCATTTGTTGCATATGTTTTATGTATAACCATAAGCTGATGTAGGACGCATAACGAGTAAATTCATAGAAAAGTAGGACCTTCACAAGTCAAAAGCGGATACATATGAATTATTGACTTGCCGTAGAAAAACAACCATATTTCCTAATCCGAAAGGTGGATTCTAACATATTATAAATGAAAATTGCCTATCTCGACGAGACGGAGTCAATCAGTTTGGTAGAATCCCACAATCCCATCATTAACACTCTTTTAGCAGGATTTTAGAAATAATTAGTCTTTAATTTATTTTAGTAATAAAGTTAGAATCAATTTAGATTAAACAAATTAAATTTTATTTTAATTAGGAATGATTTGTTTTCATTATTATAGGGAGTCTTTTAGGTAGTTTTAAATTATTTCTTTCATTTAGGAATTCTATTCTTATTAGGAGTAGGCTTTGTTTTTCTATTTAAGAAAAAGGATTGTAAACATCATGAATCAGATCACTTTTATCAATAAAATTCTCTTTTATATTACTTCGTGGATTCGAGGTTGTCTCTTCGTGGATTCGAAGATTGTTCTTTGTGGATTCAGAGAACACTTGGTGGATTCCGAGGTTTATTACTTTCACGCTGCATTAATTAGTATCAGAGCCTTATTTTTTTCTTGATCCGATGGTAGGCAATGAAACCTCTATTTCTTGAACTGAGTTCGATGAGTTGAAGACCGATGTTAAACAGATTATGGTTGCCGTAGATTGACTTGCGTCGACAATGGAGCGTCTGAACATGGTAGGAGTTCAAAAGTACATTGATGGTCGCTAACGATGTGATCTGACTCTACAGTATGAATTCAACAGCAACAATGACCCTAAGCAAGACCTTAGAGTTGGGAAGAGCACTAAAGAAGCAATAAAGAAAGAAGAACCACATCAGGAGCATAATATCTTCCGCATGAGATGCACTGTGATGCAGAAGGTTCGTAATGTTATCATTGATAGTCACAGTAGTAAGAATCTTATTTTTCAGCATATGGTGAATAAGTTAGGTTTGAAGACAGAGAAATACTCACCTCTCTACAAGATCGACTGGATTCGCAAGGGCAATGATGTGCAGAACGATGAGATGTGTCGGGTACCTTTTTCTATCGGCCGTAGCTATGTTGATGAGGTGTTGTGTGATGTGGTCGAGATGGATACTTATCATACGCTTTTAGGTATGACAATTCGATATTCGAGCTACCCACAGAAGCAGAGACAATACTTGTAACTTCAAGAAGGATGGAAGCATAATTGTACTTATGCCTCTAACAGAAAAGGAGCCACTAAGATAAAGGCTACTGAGAAGAAAGAAATTTATTGTGGTAGACAACAAGACTTTAGCCGAAGACTTAAAGCAATCTAAAGAGGTTTCTACTTTGGTTGTAACTAAAAAAGGAGAATCTGCCCCTACTACTGATAAAATTCCTCCTAAAATACAAACACTCGTTATGCATGAGATTCATGACGCTGATGGTGATGTGGTAGTGAAGATGGATATTATGCGTGATATTCCCAAAGAGGCTGTGAGAAATATTGCACATATTGGTACTGTCCCGATGGAGGACAATGATAAAATAGAGAGTGCTACAATTGATGGCATGTATGAACTACTTAGGGGAGGGCCAAAAACAAAGGAGATTGAGCATAAGAATTTTTTTTCTGAAATAAAGAGTCAATGATTTTGATAAGATTGAGATAAAATTGAAAGCGAATATAAAAGCAACAAGGAACTAATTTGGGGGAATTTTTCAAGTCATTTTTAGATCCACATGTCTTAAGTCACATTAAAATAATATGGGAAAGATTCATTTAAAAGTTTAATTCTGAAGAAGTCCTAGCTGAGAAGGTAAAAGAACAGATGGAGAAAATCAATGCTAAGTATAAGGCGGACGCTGATCGATGTAGGAGAAGAAAAGTGTTTATCAAGGAAGCTGCTATTCAAACAAATATAAGCTCAGGGTCGAGCTTCTTTCAACAAGGGGAGACTGATGTAGGACACGTAACGAGTAAATTCATAGAAAAATGGGACCTTCATGAGTCAAAAGCGGGTACGGATGAATTATTGACTTGCCGTAGAGAAACAACCACATCTCCCAATCCGAAAAGCGGATTCTAATATATTATATATGAAAATCGTCTATCTCGACGAGACGGAGTCAATCAGTTTGCCAGAATCCTACAATCCCATCAGTAATACTTGCAACAGGATTTCAAAAATAATTAGCCTTTAATTTATTTTTAGTAATAAAGTTAGAATCAATTTAGATTAGGAAACAAATTAAATTTTGATTTAATTAGGACTGGTTTGTTTCTTTTATTATAAAGAGTCTTTTAGGTAGTTTTAAATTGTTTCTTTTATTCAGGAATTCTGTTCTTATTAAGAGTAGACTTTGTTTTTCTATTTAAGAAGAAAGATTATAAACATCATGAATCAGATCACTTTTATCAATAAAATTATCTTTTATATTACTTCGTGGATTCGAGGTTGTCTCTTCGTGGATTCGAATATTGTTCTTTGTAGATTTAGAGAATACTCCTTGATGGATTCTGAGATTTATCACTTTTGCATTGTGCTATAAACTTAGAACTGAACCGAACCCAATGAAAATTTATAATGTGAATTCTTTCTTAACTAGAAAATTTCCCTCAACTATGCAAGCTAAGGACTACTTCCATTTAGTACTTAATGCCTTTATGTCATTGTTGTGTTTTCTTTTTCTTGCAGGTCATCCAGGTGGGAGTCTTTCAACTGTTCAATTATAGGCCTTTTGACAACCAATAAAGATGAAATGATGCTGCTTTTGAGAAATTTATCCGTTTGGATATCATAGTGTTTTATTTGTTTCTATAGTATTTTTGCCAAAAATAAAACACCATGCGTTTGGAAACCATGATGTTTTTTGAGCTAAATCATCCTCAAACAGAAAACACAACACTTATTTTAAAACACCTTTTAGGTGTTTTAAGTTTGGTGTTTGAGTTTTGAGTTTGATGAGGTGTTAATATAATATCTAACATAATATATTAAATATAATTAATATATAGTTATTATCAACATACTTATTATATTATACTATAATATATTATAATTAATCTAATATATAAGTAACATTTATTAAATAATATAAATATATAATAATTAAATATCTTATATAATAATATAATAATGTAAAAATAAGGAAAAATTACTTCTAGGCCCTAAATTTATATTTTCAATGTGACTCAGCCCCTCCTTTTTTTTTAATGTTCTTTAGCCCCTCCTTTTTGAAAAAAATGTGGCCAAGCCCCTCCATCACTCCTCCATCATGATTCCAGCTCATTTCAGCAGTTGATTAGACATGCCAGCTCATGATTAGACATATCAGCTGACTTAAATCCTGAATTTACCCTCCTCTTTCTCATGTCAGTGGATGTTAACTCTTTTTTGTAACATGTTAACTCTTTTCTGTAACATGTTAACTCTTTTCTGTAAAATGTTAACTTTTTCTGTAACATGTTAACTCTTTACAGATAACATGTTAATTCTTACAGCTAACATGTTAACTTTAGCAGCTAACATGTTAACTCTAGCAGCTAACATGTTAACTCTTACAGCTAACATGTTAGCTGTAAGAGTTAACATGTTACAGAAAAGAGTTAACATTTTACAAAAAAGAGTTAACATGTTACAGAAAAGAGTTAATATTAATGTGCCCACGCGAAGTTTCTTGGGACGGCGCCGACGGCGGAGCGGGGACGGGGGCAAAGGGGGGCCGAAGGAGGAGGAGGGAGGTGCATCGGGGGAGGGAGACAAGGGGGGAGGTAGGGGAGGTGCAGCGGGGGAGGGAGGCGGTGAGGAGGAGGAGGGAGCTATAGGGGGAGGGAGGCGCGGGGGGGGGGGAAGGAGGTGTAGGGAGAGGGGAGGGAGGCGGGGCGGGGCAGAGGGGGAACAGAGGAGGAGGAGGGGGGTGTAGGGGAGGGTAAAATGGGGATTGTGTATGGAGTTTGCATGGGAACTTGGGGAGAGGGGCTTTTAATACGTTTTTCAAAAAGGAGGGGCTGCAGCACATGTTTGAAAGTTGGGGGGGCTAAGGCACATTGAAAATATGAATTTGGGGCCTTGAAGCAATTTTTCCTAAAAATAATATATTCATTATTAATAAACTCTAACATATTAGAAGCTATAATATATTATATAATATTAAAATATTTATAATATATAAATTTATTAATAATATAGTAGTAATAAAATAATATAAATATTATTAATAATATTATATTATATTAATAATTGTATAATATTATATTAATAATAAAAATATTATATAATATATAACAATAACAAATTTATATACCAAAATAATTAAATATATAATTATTTGAACATAATATGTAATAATTATAATATAATAACAATTATAAAATAATATAATTCATTAAAGTATAATATAACAATATTAATATATTATACACTAAATAATTTAATATATTATAAGTAAAATAATTTTTAATACTAAAATAATTTACTACTAACCAATGTTAATGTAAAAATAATATATTCATAATATAATAATATTAATTTATATTATATTCAAGTATTATTAATAAACTCTAACATATTAGAAACTATAATATATTATATAATATTAAAATACTTGTAATATATGAATTTATTAATAATGTAATAGTAATAAAATAATATTAACATTAAAATAGTATAATATTATATTAATAATAGTATAATATTATATCAATAATAAGATAACATTATTTTAAAAATATTATATAATATATAACAATAACAAATTGAGATACTAAAATAATTAATGTATAATTATTTGAAAATAATATGTAATAATTATAATATAATAATAATTATAAAATAATATAACTCATTAAGTATAATATAATATTATAATACATTATACAATATTATTATATATTATATTAATACTTATAATAATGTTATAACATAAACTAAATATTATAATATTTTATTTTATTATAATTAATGTATAATATATTAATAATATATTTAATACTAATATTGTAATAGGTCAAACTAATGTTTAACAAAAACACTCAACATGGTGTTTTGCAAACACTTTAAAGGGAAAAACAGAACACCATTATGTTTTTTTTTACAAAAACACAACAAGGAAAATACCATGGTATCCAAACGAAGTTATACTTGAGGCTAATGTATCAAGGGACATTATTATAAGAACTTTCACATATTTTTCAAGTGAAGTTATTATTTGAGGCTTCTAGGGATCTAACAGTTGTTTACTTGTTAAAACCTCAAAGTTACGGATAAAGTGCAGTCAGTTATCAAAATATCAGTCATAAATTTCAAAGCAATAATCTAATACGGATTTTTTTTTCTCTAAACAAACATCAAATCTAGCGCTCAAGATCTTTCTTCTACAATTTGTAAAGTTTCTATTACTTTAAAAATTAGGGGTTTCCATGAAAATCACGTAATAAATAGGGTGGTTATATAAAAACCACCTACATTTTTCAATTTATATCAAAATCACCAAAAACTTCGTTTTTCCTGTAATCAACCCCCCACGTCTAATCTTTCTTGACTTTTTTTCACCAAAAATTCAATTAATACCCTTACTAATTCAAGAGAAATTGAGCATGACAGGTGCCTTCATTGAGGGTATATATTAATGATATCTTGGTTAAAAAGTTCAACAAGTGGTTGATGGAAGGGAATCATACTTTTTAGGTGGTTTTGATATCAATTAGAATTTGTAGGTGGCTTTCATATAACCACCTGATCTTAATAGGCGGTTTCTGAGGAAAAACCCTAAAAATTATAGACATATAATCTTATTGTATAAACCAGTCGTATCTATAATCCAAAACACCTCAAACCTTCTCCCTTATCGCATATACATATACATACACACACGCAAAGAAATACATACTTTCGACACAAATCAAAAGTACAGGTTTAATCCTATCTCCTTGTCTAGCTATCAGAAGTTACTTTCCAAAAGTGATCCTCGTGACACGTGCAATTTATCCTTGATTCTCCTCTGAAAAAGGCTTAAGATGAATTGGATGAGTAGGAGAATCAATAGAGAACCCGTGAATTATTTTTAGGGCAAAAATCACTGCTTCCTCTTCTCCTTCTCCCGTTCTCTCCCATTTCCTCTTGTCCTACTCTTGCTCTTTCCCCCTCTCTCATAACTCTCTCTCACACTCTACTTCTTCCATATCTCTCTCTCTCTCTCTATCTGACATTTTGACTTCTTTATTTCTCTGTCCATTCAAGATTGCACAAGCGGGGATTAATTCAAGGGGCAAAAAGATGGCAATGATGGGGTCGTGGGCTTTCTCTACTCCTCCTGCAGATGCAGTTCTCGTGACTAATCCAAGGAGTGGAAGATCTTCCAGTTCAAATGTGAGGATCGCGCTTCCCTGTTGATCCTCTTGGTTGTGCTCCTGGCCATTTACAAACCTGAAAACAGAAGAAAGAAGAGTGCAAGATAGAATTGAGAGAGACATGAGAGAGGATGAGAGTTGAGCTTGAGTTTTAGAATAAGAAATCAGAACTATTCTTATTTTTCTTTGATCTCTTAAAACTCCCTATTTATACAACTCATCTCAGGTTCTGAATGAGTGCGTGCAAATCTGTGCACGTGCACCAATAGAGCAAACAGAAAAGAAAAGACTAATCTGTTGTAACAGTATCTACACATTTATTACAGTCCTTCATAGTTTGAATATTTGCATAATAGCCCTTTCATTCGTATATCAGTCTTGCACATCAGTTCACCTCTTCGAAGCTTCTTCCTCCCCTAGCACCTATGGTCTCCTCCAGCTCTAGCTCCGCAAACAGGGTTCCAATCTTCAATGTACATGACAGGTTTGTAGATTGATCTTCAGAACCTGACAATTCCCTCCTCCTTGAATTGGACCTTGCCTCAAGGTCAAATGTGGGAAATCTTTTGACGAAATCCCAGTAGGATTCCCAAGTAGAATCCAAAGATGACCGATGTTTCCATTTGATTAAAACTTGGGATATCAATTTATTCCCTTGAACCACTGATCGCCCGTCTAAGAACTTCTCTGGTTCATCAACCAATTCTGTAGTATAACTAGGTAGATCATATTGAAGGGTAATTGCAGTCCCTATCTTCTTCTTAAGTTGGGAGACATGGAAAACTGGGTGAATTTGTGCATGAGTGGGCAGAGACAGTTTGTAGGCAACGTCACCAATTTTTTCTAAAATCTGGTAAGGCCCATAATACTTAGTAGAGAGTTTATGAGTTTTGTAGGAGGAAACACTTAATTTCCTGTAGGGTTGAAGTTTAAGAAAAACCCAATCGCCAATCTCAAAACTCGTGTAACTTCTATGTTTATCAGCAAATCTTTTCATGTGCTCTGCAGCTTTCTTCAAACTATCCTTTAACAAATGTAAGGATATATCTCTGGAGAAAAGGGCTTCATCCACAGATTCAACTTTACAACTCTTGGGGACATAGGAGAGTAAAGATGGCAGCGGCCGGCCATACACAGCTTCAAAGGGTGTAGTATTAGTGGAGACCTTTCAAGTGGTGTTATACCAAAACTTAGCCAGTGGCAACCACTTACACCATTCTTTCGGCTTGTGACAACAAAAACACCTCAAATAGCATTCCAAATTCTTATTAGTTATTTCAGTTTGTCCATCCGTTTGTGGATGATAAGCTGAGCTAAATTTGAGTTGACTTCCCTGTAATTTAAATAGCTCTTTCCAGAACAAACTAGTAAACAAAGGGTCCCTATCACTAATTATTGTTTTAGGGGCATCCCATGGAGTTTGAATACCCCTTCAAAGAAGATCTGAGCAACAAATTGAGCAGTGTAAGGATGTGCTAAAGCAAAGAAATGGGCATACTTTGAAAATTTGTCAACCACCACAAATATCACAGACTAAGTACCACTCTTAGGCAACTTTGTGATAAAATCCATGAATAAGTCTTCCCAGATATACTCTGGAATAGGTTGTGGGTGTAAGAGACCTGAGGATGCAACGTTTTCTCCTTTAACTCTTTGACATGTATCACAAGCTTGGACATGTAATTGGACATCCTTTTTCATACCTTTCCAATAAAAGGCCCTTCTCAACCTATGCAAAGTTCTGGTAATTCCAGAATGTCCAGCAGAAGGACTATCATGATGCTCATTTAATAGGGAAGTCTTCAAGCCTTGAGCATTAGGACTAAGTAAAATTTTGTCCTTATAGTAGTAAACACCCTCTTTCCTAGAATAATCCTCAGGATTGAGTTATCCCTGCTATAACTTCTCATCAATTTCCTTGATGAAATCATCTTCAGAGCACATTATTTTTATCTCCTTCAACCAATCACAAGTGATAGTAGAGATGGCTGCAATTTCCACTGCATCTTCATATATCCTGGACAAACCATCTGCAGCCTTGTTCATTCTTCCTGGTTTGTATTTCACAGTGTAGTCATAACCATGTAGTTTTGCCAGCCACTTGTTTTGAACTCTTGTGTGGATTCTTTGCTCTAATAGGTATTTAAGACTTTGATGATCAGTTCTTATTACAAAGCTTCTTCCAAGCAAATATTGTTGCCACTTTTTGGTAGAAAGAATGATGGCTAATAACTCCTTCTCATAGGTTGTAGTGTAGCATTTTTTCCCTTCAAGGCAAAACTGAAATAAGCTATGGGTCTCTCTTGTTGCATCAACACAGCCCCAATTCTAGTTCCAGATGCATCACATTCAATCACAAATTTCATGTTGAAATCAGGCATTGCTAGAACTGGAGAGTTGGTTAGTGCCATTTTCAAAGACTAAAATGCAATCTTAGCATTTGTACTCCAAGCAAAATTATCCTTCTTCAGAAGAAGTGTGAGGAGCTGAGCTATGGTTCCAAAGTTCTTGATAAACTTTCTGTAGTATCCTGCTATACCTAGGAATCCTCTCAACCTTTTTAATGATCTAGGTACATGCCACTCAGTGATAGCTTGAATCTTGTTTGGGTCTACACTAACCCCTTCTTGTGACACAATGTGTCCCAGATACTCAACTTGCTTTTGTCCAAAACTGCATTTGGACATCTTGGCAACTAATTCATGGTTCTTCATAATTTAAAATACTTGTTTCAAATGCATTAAATGGTCCTGTCACCCTTTACTGTATACTAAAATGTCATCAAAGAAGACCAACACAGACTTCCTAAGTAAACTTTTGAAAATTGTATTCATGAGAGCTTGAAATGTGTAGGGAGCATTTGTAAGACCAAATGGCATCACTAGAAACTCAAAATATCCACTATGAGTTCTGAAAGCAGTCTTTTGTATGTTAGGCTCATACATTCTAATTTGATGATACCCAGATTTTAAATCCAGTTTCATGAAGAACTGTGTCCCATGAAGTTCATCTGACAATTCATCTATAACTGGAATAGGAAACTTGTCTTTGATAGTTGCTTTGTTCAGTGACCTATAGTCTATATACATCCTCCAACTCCCATCTGATTTTTTTAACCATGACTACAAGAGAGGAATAAGGACTATGGCTAGGCCTAATGATTCCCTTGTTCAGCATGTCCTCAATTTGTTTTTCAATCTCCTCTTTCAGGAAGTGTGCATGTCTGTAAGGCCTGATACAGACTGGTTTAGTTCTAGTTTCTAGAGGAATTTTATGATCAATGTCTCTTGTAGGAGGAAGATGTGGCAGTTCGTAGAATATAACAGCAAATTCTTGTATCAACCTGTGCATATCTTCAAGTAACCCTTCATGATTAAGATCTGTAGTAGCTTCCAGCAAATTGACACTGCACAATTGGATTAAGTACCCTTCTTCCTGCTCCCTAACAGATTTAGCAATATTTTTCTCATTCACAAGCTGTGATTCTCCTGGTATTATTCCCTACAATGTTCTTTTGATTCCATCACACAGGACGGTTACTTGCAATTTCTTGAAGTTTAGGGTAATATCTTCCAAGGTTTTCATCCAATCTGCTCCTAACACAACTTGACTTCCCCCCATAGGCATTACCAACAAATTAACTTGGATATTCACTCCTTGACAATCTAGTGAAACCCCTTAGCATAATCCAGCTCCTTTAATTAATTCTCCACTAGCTACAAGAACATCAAAATTTTTATACTCTGTCACTGGTAATCCAAGTTTCTTTTCTAACTTGGAATTGATGAAATTGTGTGTGGAGTCAGAATCTATTAGAATAGTGATGGCTTGATTCTTGTAGTACCCCACAACTCTAATTGTATGAGAAGATGTAATTCCACTAAGAGCTTGCACTGAAATAGAGAGAGCTCCCCTTACTAAACTTTCAGCCAGCTCAACAGTCATTTCTTCTTGTTCATTTTTTCCAGAATCATCTACCTCTTCTTTAGTACCTCCTTCCAAGGTCCCTTCCAAGATGAATATGTGTTTCCCTTTGCATTGATGCCCTCTATGCCACTTTTCTTCACAAGTAAAGCCAAGGTTCTGATTCCTCCTCTTTTGTATCTCCTCAGGTGTAAGTTTCCTAAACTGAAAAGAGGATTTGTTTTTTTCTTGTATAGGTAGGTCCTGAGAGGCATGACTTGAGGCACTCCCTTGATTGACTACATTCCAATTCCTTTTACTTTTTTTTTTATTTTTTTGTTTATCCTCAAACAGCTTGGCTAATGACACAGCTCCCTTCAAAGAAGAGGGTCTAGCAGCAACTACCTCATATCTTAGCTTATCTTTCAACCCCACAATGAATTTTTCCAATATGTGCCTTTTGATGGTTGGTCATCTAGCATACCTAGAGCCTGTTCAAAATTTGACAAATACTCCCTGATTGTAGATGTTTGCTTCATAGTGGAAAAGGTATCATAGGGTCTAAGGAGATCACTGGGTCCAAATCTTGTGATAATCTCTTCTTTGAAAACCTCCCAATGATTATAATCATCAAGATTTTTTATGACCCATCTAAACCACTGCAATGCCTCATCTCTCAAATAAAAAGAACAGACCTTAACCCATTCATCATCCTTGATATCATAGTAATCAAAAATTTGCTCAGTTTGCTCCGACCAAGAAATCACATTTTCAGATCCAGAAAAAGATGGGAAGTCTAATCTCAAAGATTTTGGCTGGACTAAATTCTGATTATTAAAGAAGGAGTTCTTCTGAATCAAGGAATTACCAGGATATTGACTTGCTGGAAAGTCACCATGGAATTCAAACCTCTTGTGAACTTGTTGGTCGCTCTCGTGATTTTGATCCCTATACCCTGACCTCAGAGGTCCACGATCATCCCTTGAGCCTGGTCCAAGAAGTCCCTGATTGTTTCTTGATCCCGAACTCATAGTTCTTTGATTGCTTCACACTCCATTTCCTGATGATTCCCTGCCTCCCTCTTTGGAATTCTTGAGTTCTTGCAATTGAGAAGATATCTCCTTCAATAGCGCGATGAATTCTTGGTTGATGAGTCCCTGTTGGGTGAAGGATTCATCCATACGAGCTCCGTGTTGAGTGAGAGTCTCCTCCATGCGAGACATCTGATTGAAGAGCACTTGTTGAATGAGGGTCTCCTCCCTACGAGCTCCTTGTCGAATCACCTCATCTTCCGAAGCTATCTCACAATCGGCCATGGAATCTTCAACTCCCGTCTCTAATTCCAGCTGCTCTGATACCAATTGTGAGGATCGCGCTTCCCTGTTGATCCTCCTGGCTGTGCTCCTGGCCATTTACAAACCTGAAAACAGAAGAAAGAAGAGTGAAAGATAGAATTGAGAGAGAAATGAGAGAGGATGAGAGTTGAGCTTGAGTTTTAGAAGAAGAAATCAGAACTATTCTTATTTTTCTTTGATCTCTTACAACTCCCTATTTATACAACTCATCTCAGGTTCTGAATGAGTGCATGCAAATCTGTGCACATGCACCCACAGAGCAAACAGAAAAACAGAAAACACTAATCTGTTGTAACAGTATCTACACATTTATTACAGCCCTTCATAGTTTGAATATTTGCATAATAGCCCTTTCATTCGTATATCAGTCTTGCACATCAGTTCACCTCTTCCAAGCTTCTTCTTCCCCCAGCACCTATGGTCTCCTCCAGCTCCTGCTCCGCAAACAGGGTTCCGGTCTTCAATGTACATGACAGGTTTGTATATTGATCTCTAGAACCTAACATCAAATGATATGAGCAGTACTGGGCCGCACGTGGTAGAGAAAAAGTTTTGCTTACGGAGGAGATATTGGCTCACGAGGTGCATGAGGATATATGCGGGGTTCCGACTAATCTCGGATTCCGTTGGGGTCGGGTGGTACTGTTTCACATAATCTAGGAAGTTCTTCTAGGGTTTCTGCTCCATTGGTGGATGATGGGTTGAATTTGAGTGGGCTGAAATCCCCAGTTGAGAATGGCGTTACCAGTCTTTCGTGGGTTGATGAGATAGCTAGATAGTGAGGAGAAAATTGTCATTGAATCATTAAATGGAAAAGCTAGATATATTCGGCGGAAATGCATGTCTTGGGAGGTTCTAGAGCTGAGAATGAGGATACTTCTTATCCAAATGTTTCAATTCCTTGGGCTGCTACTAACGGGAGCGAGGGGAATTCACACTGTTTCATTTGATAACAAAAGGACTGGTAAGGGGGTTAACCTAAACTTCATTCCATCAGCTATTGATGATACTGTTTCATTTGATGATGAAGAGTGGAGCGAGGGGAATTCACGTTGGAAATTTGCTCTGGTAGGTAGTGTTATTGGGTTGAATGTTAGGTTCAAGGCCATGCTGCATGTTTAGATTATAGAAATTATTAAGTATATGCTTAGAATGCATTTAGCACATTATATTATACATATGCACAACATTCAATGTGACAATCCGATATTTAGTACATATCCCCAGATGTTTTCCTAACTTTTGCTATCTGATATGGATTTTATCCATTAGATATGAACCTGACATTCAACATTTAAAACCTCGTGGGCGTGCACGTGCGTGCGTGTTGTTTAATATTATTTAGATGCTCAAAGAAATATAGACAGATAATGTAGCATCTCCTATTTAATTCAATCAAAATAAATCAATCCTTTATCAATAAAAGCAAACCTCATTATATTCTAAATTTCAGGCTGATGAGTTTGATGATCAACTTTTTTTGTTGAAGGGGACACATTATTTTCTAGGAGAGGTGGGCAATGGACGCTCCAATTGAAGAAATGAACAATAACATGCTTGATAGAAGAACTCGAATTGGAGGAGGTTAAGCCTCAAGGTAGCGACAGACACTTCGTAAGAGAAGGCGAGAGATATTGCCCAAAACCACCCAAATCAGATGAACTCATTCGCTTTCACGTCATCTTTCTTGATGAATTAATCATGCTCACCCAAACTGTTGGGATTCGAAACAATCAAATCGAATCATTGTCCTTCCGGACCTTATGTTTGAGAGTATGAAAGTAGGAAAAATCGCAGCAAATAAAAGATAAAAAACTTGCAGGAAAGTAAACAAGAAAGAACACACCCGATTTAACGAGGTTCGACAATCGTGTCTACGTCCTCGGGAGCCACACCACATAATTCTTTGATTAATATTGAAGAAGATTACAATGCTCACAAATAGGATCTAATCTCTTTGAGATCTCTCTGAAGAATTCTCTCAAAACCCTCTTTTTCTGATGTCTAATCTATTCTAAGGTGTTCCATATATATATAGAAAACCTAAAATCAAAACAGACTAGGAATTCTAAAACCAAAAAATAAAACAGATTAGGAATCCTAATAACCTGCTACCAAAACAGATTAAGAATCCTGTTACTAAAACAGATTAGAAAACTTGCTATCCAACAATTTGTTTGATTTCAGCTTTGAGTCTACATCCCTTAGACTAACAATCTCCCACTTGGAGATCAAAGCACAATCAACGAGCTCACCCGAACTCTCCTTTCTTCGCAAGCATCCTCCTACATGAAAAAATCCATTCTTCAATTATTATCAACCCGATGATCCTGGCGATCCTCCTAGTGTGGCTCTGCCTTCATCTCCTACACGTGAAGGCCAACTGAAGTTGCATATAACTCCAGTTTGTCAATGGTCACTGCTTCCATCAACATATCCGTAAGATTTTGACTCTCCAATATCTTCTCTAGATGTAACTTTTCGTCCTCAATCAACGAGCGTATAAAATACTATCATACGTCGATGTGCTTCGTTCGGACATGATATACTGGATTCTTGGTAAGATGTATAGCGCTCTGGTTGTCACAATAAAGAACTCCTCTCCCTTGCTTCAGATCCAACTCTTCCAGGTACCCGTTCAACCAAATCATCTCCTTGCTTGCTTCAGTCACTGCGACATACTCAGCTTCAGTTGTAGACAAAGTTACAATCTTCTGCAGACATAAAACTCAACTCACTGCTGTCGACGCCAAGGTATAAACATACCCTGTGGTGCTCCGCCTCGTATCATGATCACCGGCGAAGTCTACATCCACGTATCCCTGCAGTACCGACTCCTTCCTCCTGAAACATAGTGGCTTGTCCGTAGTCCCTCTTAAGTAGTGTAATATCCACTTCACAACCTCCCAATGCTGCTTCCCTAGATTTCTTGCAAACCTGATCACAACTCCCACTGCATGGGCAATGTCCGGCCTCATGCAAACTATCGCATACATGACTCTCAATGGCTGAAGAATATGACACCCTGCTCATATGCTCTCTATCTGCATCTGTCTTAGGCGATTGCTCTTTAGATAGATTGAATTGGCTTCCAAGGGGCGTGCTAACAACCTTAGCATTCTGCATGTTAAACTTCTGAAGTACCTTCTCGGTGTATTCAGCTTGACTCAACCTCAACGTCCCTTCAGTTTTTATCTATACTGATTCGCATCCCTAAAATCTATTTCGCTGCACCTAGATCCTTCATAGCAAACGTCTTTGCCAACTGCTTCTTCAAGTTGTTTATCTCCTCTAAACTCGGTCCTGCAACTAACATATCATCAACATACAATAACAATATGATAAAACTAGACTCGAACCTCTTGAAGTAGCAACAATGATCTGGATTGCATCTTCTGTAGCCATTGTTCTGTATGAAGTTGTCGAACTTCTTGTACCACTATCTCTGGGCCTGTTTCAATCCGTACAAGTTCTTTTTGAGCTTACACACCATCTCTTCCTTTCCTTCTTCAATGAAGCCAACATGTTGTTTCATGTAGATTTCTTTATCTAAGTCACCATGAAGAAAGACAGTCTTCACATCTAACTACTCAAGGTAGAGATCTTATGCAACTACTAAGGTCAACACCACTTTGACGGTTGTGAGTTTCACAGCGGGGGAAAAAATCTATGTATAGTCCGCTCCTTCCCACTGTTAGAACCCCTTCACGACTAATCTAGCCTTGTATCTCTTGCTTCCATCACTCTCCTGCTTGACCCGATAGACTCATTTATTATGCAAGGCTTTCTTCTGTGCAGGTAGCTGGACTAACTCCTATGTCTCATTAGTGTGTAGAGAATCCATATCCTCTTGCATCGCATGCTCAATGTTACATTACACGTTAGGCGCTTCTTGGCGTCGGACTTGGCGCCCAGCGCTTAGTCGCCTAGGCGGACGCCTAAGCGGTTTCTGGGTGTTTTTTTTCTTTCTTCATTTAAGTGGTGGTCGATGAGGTTTTGCTGAAGGTCGGAGGAGGTAGTAGAGTTGTTCATATTTGGAGGTTAATGGAGTTTGGAGGACGTGTAGGCTACGACACATAAAATCACAATCAAAGCTTACAGGGTGCAATCCACGTAAGCAGACAATGCTCCCATAAACGCTCGTAAAATTTAGGTGGGCAGCCTAAATACCGCCTAGGCGCTAGGCGCTAGTTAGGCGGTCTAGGTACCGCCTAGGCCTAGGCGTACGCCTAAGCGGACTAGGCGGAGGTTTTTTAAAACAGTGCGCATGCTCCTACTGCTGAGATTCACTCACTTGCATAGACACCTCATAGCACTTAGTTCTCCACTATCTGTCAAAAGCAAATAATCAAGTGATGAGAGATATCTGGGATTCGGTTTGGGTACCCTAGATGACCTCCTAAGCTCCACGTCCTGAGTAGTCATCTCTGCACCTGGAGCCTCCTCCGTTCTTTGGTCAGAATTAACTTTGTCGCCTCCGTCTGGAAGTTCCTCCAAATTCATGTACTCGGATCTACCTGTATCTGTAGTGCTACTCTCACTACTTTGGCTATCATTGGCACTGTCCATGTTCTTGTACATCACCTCCTTATTGAATATCATATCCCTGCTTCTGATGATCTTCCTGTTCTTCTCATCCCAAAGACGACATCCAAACTCATCAATGTCATATCCAATGAATGTGCACTTCGGTGACTTAGCCTCTAGCTTTTCCCTGACATGGTCACTGATATGAACATATGTCACACAACCGAATACTTGCAAATGTGAGAGATTGATCTTCTTGTCACTCCAAACCTCCTCTAGAATCCTATGATCCAATGGAACTTATGGCCCATGATTAATCAAGTAAGCTGCCATATGCACTGCATCCGCCCAAAATATTTTAGGCAAACCTACATGTAATCGCATGCTCCTGGAACGCTCCTTCAATGTCCTATTCATCCTCTCTGCAACGCCCTTTTGCTGCGGTATCCTTGGAGTAGTCCTCTCCAAACGAAACTCATTTAGAGCACAGAACCTCTTGAACTCCTTCACCTCGTATTCTCCATCGTTATCTGATCTCAGACACTTTACCTTTAGATTTGTCTCATTCTCCACCATGGCCTTCCACTTCTTAAAGATCTCGAACACCTCCGACTTATGCTTCATGAAGTATACACACACCTTCATCGAGTGATCATCGATGAAGGTGACATAGTATGTCGAACCGCCAAAAGAAGACATGCTAGCTGGACCCAATACGTTAGTATGACCTAACTCTAGCTTCTGAGCTATAGGTGGCCTTCCACCCTTCTGGAAACTAACTCTCTTCTACTTTCCAAAGATGCAGTCCTCGCAAACACCAACTTCTACAAAATCGATGCCGGTTAGCTTCCCCTGTGAATGTAGAATCTTCATCCCCTTCTCGTTCATGTGTCCCAATCTATTGTGCCACATATCCATACTCTCTTTGTCAGCTACAATTGTGAGAGTGTCACTCGCATGTGAGGTGAGGTAGAGAGTTCCTATTTTGTTGCCTCGGGTAATAATCATAGTCCTGTTTGAGACCCTCCATGAATCCCCGATGAATGTCAAAACATAGCCTTCTGTTCCAAGCTGGCCAACCGAAATGAGATTCCTCTTCAGCTTCGGTATGCGCCTCACGTTCTTCAGATTCCACTTAGAACCCTTCAACTGTATTTGCACATCTCCTCTTCCAACAACCCTACAGGGTTCATTATCCCTCAAGTATACTTTTCCAAAGTACCCTGCTACATAGTTATGAAGAAGCTTCCTATTAGTAGTGGCGTGGAACGAGGCTTCTGAGTCGATGACCTAAGAATCAGAATAGCTATCCATAGCGAGGATCAATACATCCTGCACGAGATGAGCCTCCTGCTCATTCGCATCCTTCTTTTGTGCTTTACATGCTAAAAACATATGGTCCTCCTAGCTACAGTTCTAACACATTTTAAATTATTAGACAAGCTTGAGGGTCGTGAAGGCTGGTGGGCCCAGACGGAGGAGATGAGGAAGGTGATGAGGTAGGAGGGTTGGACGGGAGAGGGTGTAGGGGAGGGGATGTAAAGATTTGAAGTCAGAGGAGGAAGGAATGAAGAGGAGATATAAGGGTGGATGTATGATGGTAGGCTTAAAGAAGCCAAGGTAGGGGGTTGCCGAAGGAGAAGGAGGGAAGTGAGGGGAGGTATGGGTGGATGTATGATGTTGTTAGAGGATGAAGGGGGAAGGGACGGAAGATAGGAGGTGGATGTATGATGGCAGACCCAAAGGAGATTAAAACAGAGAAAAGAAAGGAAATTGTGGGATGAATTTGATGGTGGTGAGGGGTGGTGGGCCCAGACGGAGGAGACGAGGGAGGTGATAAAGTAGGAAGGGATGATCGGGAGAGGACATAGGGGAGGGAATACATAGATATGAAGTCAGAGGAGGTGGGGGGAGAGATTGTTGGTAACAACCATAGAGTAGTGAGATGATGAGAGATTGTTGGTAATGGCTATAGAGTGAAAAGAGAGAAAAGAGAAGAGAGGAGGGGGATGATGATGAGAAAAGAAAGAGAGTAGCCTCACATGGGCATTATTTAGCGGTACAATATGGAATTGAAAAGTATTGTTTAGGTGGCACCAGAGTTAGGCATTAGAAGCAAAAATAAAGTTGATTTAAGGAGTTTTTGGCTTATTGACCAAGTCTTAAGGGTGTGAGGAATTTTTTTTCTCCTTTTGAAAGGTAGAAGCATTGTTCCTTTTTATTAAAGAGGCGGCATGCATCATGATGGTCATGAGCACTGCACATGGGAATTTGTGACACCACCCTCTAGCAAAAACAATTCCCAGCTATGTAGCAGCATTAGCATAATAGTTCAACCCACTACAAAAATAAGCCCATTTACAAGTTATATCTAATGGGACAACTCCAGGTCCAAACCCAAAATCCCATTAAGTAGCAACTTATATACCCTCTCATTTAGAAAAGAAGAAACAAAAAAGTGAGCCTAGATTCCACCCGTAACTTGTATAGTTTGAGTTAGATAAACTCACTCTATTGCTCCCTCGTCTCTCTCTCTCTCTCTCTCTCTCTCTCTCTCTCTCAACTGGCCGCCTTTTCTCTCTCTTCTCTCTCAACCATTTCCCTCTTACTCTCTCTACTCTTTTTATATTATGGGAAAAATTAGGGCTTCAAAGTGTAGAAGAAAAACAATTTAAGAAAGAAAGATATAATGAAGATGAGGTGAATCTGAAAGGCTTTCTTTCTACTTTGCAGTTTAGTTTGGATCACCATCCAATTTTATTATAAGAGTGATAATCATTACTATAAAATATATTGTTGAAAAAGGGGAATAATTGTTGAAAACGACATGGAACAGGAAATTATTTGGTCGGTCAACTGATAGAAATGGTCAGTCAACTGATAACATGCACATTACAGGACTTAAAAACGTCACACTGGACAGTCAATCGATGATAAGTGTCATGATAAAATGAGACCTGATAATGTGATTTTTAGATTTATGACCCAATATGTTCAGTGTCATAATAAATTGTTCTTCCAATGTTACATTTCTTGAGTCTTTTAGCAGGCTATTGTTCCTCATTATACTCGCTAGTTTAACAAAAACACCACTTCACATTCTAGTATAATTTACGCAATTATCACTAAAAACCATTATAAATTCGCTCTATGTGTTCAATTCTAGCCCTCCCTTGTCTTTTATTTCCTCACTTGGACCACTATGAATTGATTTACGTCTAGCTTGCATTCTCCTTATGATTGTCATTATTATAATAAAAACGGATAATGCAGCACCTTGAACCATATTAACAATATTTTTTTCATCGGAACAATCCCCATCACCATTCATCTACGATGCAAAAATCATTAACCAGTTAGAAACTAAGTAGAATCCTGAATGAATTGCAATTTATAAAAATTAATGACAAACCAACAAGATTATAAATTGATATATTTGCAAAGATTACAAACTGATATATTTTCAGAGATATGACATGTAACCTTGCTTATGTAGCAATTGTGTTTTTTGTGCATTGTGGCAATTTTTACTTAACTCAAAAATCGAACAAATTGCATATTGAAGATGTGTGAACATTCATGTGACGTGTGAACCAATACAAATTACAAATTACTAACATGGATTACTACAATATCTAAGCAAAAAATATTACAGTAACATAAATAACAGTTAAAAATATCAAAGACCTAAACTTTTAGCTCCTTAAATGAAAAAATTATCTTTCGAAATTTTTAGGCAACTGCAAATATCAAGAGCCAACACATCCACCAATAGATCCATCAAATTCACCAAAAAAATCACAACATATTCATACGATTTAATAATCATAAAATTAATCAAATTAAAAAATTTGCAAGCAACTAATAATCTAAAAATTAAAATAAAATAAAAAATAGCTGTAAAATAAACTAATAATCTAAAAATTAAAAAATTTGCAAGCAACAACTTCAACATAGCTCTGTCTAAGATTTACAATAACAAAAATAGCTGTAAAATAACCTAATAATCTGAAAATTAAAAAAAATGCAAATTTTACCTTGATTTTGGAAGCAACAGCACCAACAAAGTTCAGATTTGAATTTTTCAAAACAACAACACTACAAAATATGAGATCAATGAGGATATATCGATGAATTTCAGATCTGAACAGGGTCGGCATAACTCAGACACCCCCCCCCCCCCAAATTTCTTTGAAGACAGTGACAAGGTCGCGGGAGAATTCTGGCGGGAGGAGAGCAAGGAGGTATATGACATGTAACCCTACATATTTGATTAGTGTGGATAATTGGTATTCTATGCAAAGTGTTAAGTGCGGTATATATCTGATCTTTGCAGATTAAACAACTAGTGATGACAGTTAATTTGATTATCAAACTCTACTGGGTTTGGGCATGAATTTGGATCCTCTCACGATCAAGAGATCATTTCTTTAATCACAACTATTAGATGATCTTAATTTATTCCTAGTACCTCTCATGAATAATACGGTATTTCTCCTTTTTCTTACATTTAGATAATCTGATTAAACATTAAACCCTTTTTAACTGTCTAAACATAATTAAGACGGTAGAAAGGTAGAAATAGTCTCATTTGTTGACATCAGACTTTCATAGTTGCAAGCATTTGCTTGCATTCAATTAAATAAAAGGCCTTACTAACTAAAGTTGAATAATTCAATACTTGCATACGCTTTGCAAGTAACCATACACATCAGAAGTAGATGCATCAGAAGTAGATGCATGATGTAATTTGATCAACCCATCCTGTGCCTTTAAAGGTAAACCCTAGTGTAATATTGTTTAATTATTATTTCCAGTGGATCAACATATAAGATAGTATGCATGCTAGTTTTATAATAGCAAGTATTTAACACATAACATGCTTCTAATCCCCTTACCAACTTTGTTCCTCTTTCACCTAACATACATATAATGCCCTGAACATGGGGAAAAGTTTTGTGCTGTCCACTTAATCTCATTTACAACCACAAACCCAAAACAGATTAGAGCTTTTAATTGATTTATAACTCAGCATGTTGACAAACAAAACATAAATTAACCCCATCCTTGAGCAAAAAATATTACGATTAAAACCTTTCCTAATCTCACAACGAAAAAAGATTGAACTAAGAGTGGTCTGTTTACATGTTCCAACTATTAATCGTCTATTTCTTTAGTTGTGTGCAGCTTTAGAGGGGTTGCACCTATGTAGCATATGCCCCTATCAAAACAAATGACAGTATCTTTATGTGTTGTCTGATCTTTTATAGCGTCTGATCTTTTATAGTATGTTCCTTGTGCTAATTTAAGTAATTTTCGTATCCCCTTACTAACTGGATTGATCACAAGTGCCTGTAAGAATAATACAATAACACGGGTAACCCTGAAATCTAACAAAAAGTGATATCTATATTTGCGGGCACTGGGCGAAGATTACAGACTACAATTCTATTGTCGTATCCCTAATTCTAATGGCGAAATTACTAGATTAGTATATTTTATTGACCCTGAGTATCAACTTACTATATTTTCTTAGACCTTGAGTATCAACTTACTATATTTTCTTACTTTGCCGACAGTAATGTATATAAAATGAGACACAACAACAGCAAGACATTTTTTTTTTACCGGAGAAAAATTTCAGCTGGCTCAACGTGATGCTGATGTAGCTTCTTATGTGGCAGGTAATTGTGCTCACATGTTTGAGCCAAAAAAAAGTTTTTGGCTCATAACGTGCTTCCAAAAAGAAAAATTAAGGCCCCCCCCTAGAAACCACCTTCAAAATAGGGTCACCCACAGTGACCACCTTCGACTGTCAATTTATACATGAACCACATTTAAATCATTTTTTGTTGCAATCAACCATCCAGACTCAATTTAAGTCAAGTTTTTTCAATTTTTCTATAATAGTTGTCAAATGCAAAGCATACGAGACAATCCTTAAGGAAGGTTTAAGTGTAATTAATTGCCCAAAAATCAACTGAAAAGTGGCCCAAATGGTTAATTACAACAAGAACCTTTTAAAGATGATTTATGTATAAATTGAAAATCAAGACGATTTCTATAGAATAACTGTGTTAAAGATGGTTTCTGTGAACAAACCCAAAATTTAATGTGAAGTATAATACATATATTGAAATGATGTAATAAGTTAACGTTCCACAAAATGAGTCTTTCCTACCCAAACTGAAAATCGCCGCATCGGCCGTAGAGTTGCAGCCTAGCTGAACATATAGGGAAGAGGCCTCACAGCCATAAATGCATCAACCATCTGCATAGAAAGCAAATTTCTAACTTTCTGCAGGAACATGAAAATAATGTTTTAAAAAAAAAGGATTTTCCTTGATATTTAACCCTAAATCTTTCAGGAGTATGACAATAGTATCAGAACTGTAGTACGTTTAGCGCTAGTCTTTTGCAATTTGTACATTTCATCATATGTCATGCCTAGTAGAATTCACATTTTCATAGTTTAAATTTGGAGTTGCGAAATTTTTTATTTCCTTAACGTTTTTACAATATTGGTTGAAAATGATTACATGTTCATACTTCAACCAATACCACCTTTTTTCACTGACAAGCACCCTCTTCGTTGAAAACAGAAGATGTCACATTTAGATGGCACTAAGCTTCAGAAGCTATCTTTAGATGAATATTCATTATCATTTCTCTGAAGTCTGAAGTAATGAACTTAAATAGTTAATTGGAAATAGACCCACTGTAGTATCACTGTTTTGAACTTACTACCTCCATAATTTTTTTCATTGCAGCGGATGCACCGGGTAGATATTGCCTCTAGGTGAAATTAGTGAGTCTGAGTGTAAAAGAGTCCAAAAATCCAACACAGGATGTCTATCTGCAACAATCAGACTACAGGCGTACTAAGTGCAAAACACCAATACTATAGGGGTCTATATGCAATTAGCCCTAAAAGTAACGTAACACTAGGGACAGATTACAATTATTACCTTTTTCTTATATTTTTCCTATTGATTTAATTGAGAAAGTAATCATAAGCAGGAGGTAGCAATGGAGATGGCCGCCAATATCGCGCACAAATGTGGAAGGAGACAGTAGTAGTACTACCTCGTCAGTGACTGCTGCTCGAGCCCTTCGATGGCGCTCGACTAAATCTGAGAGAATATCGATAAGCCGCTTCTTCACTTCACCGGTTAACATTCTTCCAGCACCATATTCCTTACAAATTGAAGTAAATCAGAAACAAAAACACATTATATAACTGAATGAAGCTTTGTAGCTGAAAAAAATAAAACAGAAAAAGGTCATTATGAATACCTCCTTTATAAAATTAAGCTCATTGTCATCTTCAAGGAAGAAACTAAGGTACTTGACTGGGATATCTACCTAGAAAAGGCAAAACAAGTATAAATCTTATTTGTATAAGTATCATACAAGTGCAAAGTTGCAATAAACAGTAAGAGGTCAACAAACTAGAGATTAAATGGAAAAGAAAAATGCAGTACCTCTAGGTTCGCTCCATATTTTCTGTGCTTCTCTATTGAATCTTGACCACCAGAGAACGCATACCGGTTCACCTACAGAGAATAAGTTAGCTCAGGGCGACAGAAATTCATTTGTACACAAAATTACAATAGGAATTCATCTGTACTCAGTGGAATCCAACAATTAGGATATGAAATAATATTATTTACTATTTTTTCATCATCAACTCTAACATAAACATAGATTCAGCTTCAAACAAGAACAATGGTGCAAAAAATCACCATAAAATATGACCAAGGTTTGATTGTTACAGGAACCACTTTTAACGGTGGTTTCTGTTAAGACCCTACTTCATATACATAATTACAAACAAACACACAAGTCACCTTATTTTTTATCTCCTTGGCAGAATCTGTCACGTATATTGCAGAATTTGGATCGCTGGCTGACATTTTTCCTGTTTCTCCCTGCAAGTTAACAAAGAAGTCAAAAATGTTTTGTTAAAAAAATGCACTAAACAACACAAACAAAGGTCCATTAGGCACCTAATCGTTATGTCATAATAGATCCGAACATTTGCCCCATAGTGTATGAGACAAATGTATGCATTTTGATTAGGGTCGTATTCTATGATTACGGATTCTCCTAGATATCTCTGACAGGGTCAGGGTCAGGGTTAGGGTTTGGGTTAGCGTCTGGAGAAAATTAGAGCTACAGGAAGCATATTGCTACCTATTTGGGGAAATCAAGAGGAAACGAATACTTGCTTCTTGCTAGAAGTTTAGAAAGACTAATAAAACCTAGCAATTCTCATAATAAATACCAAGACCCTTATTGGTAAGAATCAAACTTGAATAGACCATTAAAAAAATACTCGATGAACTGTTACTTTAACATTCATTAAACAAAAAACTATATGTTCAGGGATTTTTGTCTTTAGAGCCAAAGTTTTACCCTGATTTATGTTTAAACCTAAATATTTTTATTTGTACCTTTAAACTTAATCACTTTCTCTTTTTGTCTTCAAGCCCATATAGTAATTCATAATTAAGATATATTATATTTGTACTTTTAGGAAGTAAAACCCCCCAAAATACCCCCACATCTCCTCAAAACTTTCTCTCTAACATTTGAAATTAAATAAAAATTTTATTTTTAGTATTATTAACTCTTATTAATTGTAATAAACAATCATGAGGAATTATGAATAGTCATGTGAAAATTTGTGATGAAAAAAATGACAAATTAATGCTATAATTGTCCCAAATGCTTATGTGAATTTATGCTGCAAAATAAGGAGTTGAGAAATTGGGAGAATTTATACCTTAAAATACCAAAAAAGAGATGAATCCTCGCTAAACTTTAGTATTTAAATCTTAGGCATTAAGGAATTTGATGAGTTTATGAGAGTTGGAGAAGGGAATAAGAGAGCAAAGGAGGTGAGAGAGAATTAAATGAGAAAAAGTGTGGGGTAAAATTGGATTTTTTGAAAAATTTTAGGGGGGACCACATAAATATGAGATGTATTAGAGAATTTGTGTTTAAAGATAAATACATAAAGTTGATTGGGTCTAAAGATACAATGAAAAGTAATTGAGTTTAAACATAAATCATGGTAAACCTTTGTGTCTAAAGACAAAACCCTCTATGTATTATTCTTAAAAAAAAATACCATATAGCCATCTTGTTTCTGCTTTTATTCTTTTTGATTAAATTAACATGATATAATTAGAAAAAATCTTAGTTCTAATATATAAATAAAAAAAATACCTGGAGGGCAGGAAAGAATGATGACTCAATCAATGCAGGCTTTTGATAACCAATCCTGGGAGCAACATCTCTTGTCATTCTAAAGTATGGATCCTGAAGTGAGACATATGGAAGTAAATATAAGGACAATCAAGTGTGATATAATCATACACTAAATAATGAAAATAGACAACATATAAACTCATGGAGTTTACAAAACATATATTCAGCATCGTAATTGAAACCAGAATCTCATTTCTTTTATATTGGTATCTGGTACAAACCTGATCAATGGCACAAGGTATCAAACAACGAAGATTGTCTTTGCCTTTGAAGAGATGTGGAAAGGAAGTGGGAAATGATGGCACAGCCTGTAGTTAATAAAATCAGGTATAACAGCATCAAGTATGTTTTCAGCAAAGGGCTACAAAGCTACAATAAACATCTATGCTAATCTACTTGCTTCAAAAGGGTTAAGATCAGAAATAGACCTGGACAGGTGGGAAGCTAACTTTTCCAATATGATCTTCTTTCTTGAAGCCAAATATTCCAACTACCTGAGAGACTCACAGTTTTGTGAAAATGTGAAAAGAAAACATGAAGCGTAAAAATACTGGTAAGAAAGCTAGTTATGATGTCACCTGATTATACGTGACACATCTTGCTACCCTGACCATGTTCTGGTAGAATGCACTGTAAAGTCAACATGAGCAAGTTATGGAGGAAAAAGGAGCTGTGAATTTTTAAAAATATGGATATGTAAGAAGCAATTGGCATAACTACAGTCTACCAAGTGACCCAATTTTGCACGCAAGTGACCCAATCTTGCATGCAAAAGGATTTAGGCTTTAACACCACATACAATTGAATCAATAACCTCAACAATTCGAATAGTTAGTAGAAAATGTCAACAACAAAAACAATGAGAGTGCATGTTCACGTGGGCACACTAGATGACACGCTTCTACTTGGCAGCAAAAGCAAGGAGTAACTCTTACATACATAACGACCAAGAAGACATGAGATGAACTTAACAGTATGCATGCTTGAATCAATAAAGCATGATATAATCACATATAAGTAACCAATTATCTAATCAGGAAATGCTTGTATTATGCTCACAAGGACGCACAAATGATCCAGCAGATAATATTTTATTTTATAAAAGTGGCAACCCTTAGTTGTTTATGTCAACATGTAAAACTAGACAGAACCAGAGATCCAGAATAGAAAATTTATTTAAGGCATAAAACTAGACTTGCATTTTTAGAGAGTCCTGCCATTTCTTATAACTCTTCGAATCCCAAAAACCTACACGATACGGACAGTAGGTGCGAACATTAAGAAGATCATGAAACCCGTGAAATTGGTATCTAAATATTGCACTCATTACTCTGTTAAGATAAATTGCTTTGAACAGTAGGAAACATGTAATATACAAAAATCTAAAACATAGTCCGAGCAAAATCTTCAAAAGATGGAGTAAATCATCAAGACTCATACATATGTCATATTTACCCCTCCATATGCAAGGGATTTTTTTCAAAAGAAAACTTCAATAACTCAACTTACCCACCAACATAATCAAAATCGGAGAAGATGAACGTCCTTGTGATGTCAAAACCACAAGCAATGATGTCTTTTGCATTCTCACGGGCTAGTCGTTGGCTCTCTTCCACTGAAAGGTTCTTCCACAGGAACTTTTCATCATCAGTTAGTTGTATGACAAGGGGCACCTTAAACACATCCTGCAAATATCTGCAACCACAACATATTATATTACAACTTTATACCATAATGCATAACAAGGGGCCCCTTAATTTTTCTTTCAAAAATTCATTGCTCATATTTTTCTTTCAAAAATTTATTGCTCATCATCGGTCACAGGCTACATCAATCTTTTATTTGTTTTTTCTAAAGAAATTGAATGATTATTATTGAACTGAAATAGATAACATCACATCAAATGGTTTCTGAAATTAGTGGTTATGATTTAGTTAAAGCACACACCATCATCTAAGGTGCGTTAGAAAAATAATGTATGATTGAATTCAAACAGATACTACCCCAGTAGTAGTACCCTTTTAACGTATACTAAAGTTTGGTAAATAGAAAATTTTATAATACGGCACATATCATGTACTTTTAACTCCTCAAATTTCAAGTTGGGCACAGTCATGGCTCCACTCTTGAGTAAAATCATACTCCCTTTAAAAGCACAAGTTAGGGAAAATCTTTCTGTAGACAAATATACCCCTATAAATTTTGGATTCCCAAATATACCCCCATCAGAGCTTTATTTATTTAATTTGTGGCTGACCGATTGATAACAAATCCCTGTGAGACGATAATAATAAGCGATCCAATTCAAAAACAAAAGCTGCAGCACCAATCAATGTAAAAAGGAATATTCTAATCAATGTTCTGCTCTGC
>BQKN01065528.1:551178-578377 GCA_022839385.1 Asparagus kiusianus | reverse complement strand
TGAGATGAGGGAGAAGATGAACAGTGCGGGTTTTTTTTTAATTTTTTACTGTAGCAGAAACGAAAATGAACTTGCTAGGGTTTCACACCTCAATTGAGCAAATCAATTTCATTTTCATCTTCAATAATTCTTCAATCTGATTACAAGAGAGTTTAAATAAAGAAAAAGTACAGATTTGGAAAATCCTCTAAATCCCTCAAATCTCTCTCATAACCAAAATACAACCGCTTAACTAATTAGCTGCCAAATGAAATTCGAAATTCAAAAATTTGAAATTCAAAAAAATTCAAATTTCAAACTAATTTATTACAATTGAAATCAAAACCATAGTGCTGCAACCTGGCGTCTCCTTCGCTGATAAACTCGGTGAAAATCCCGTGTATGTGTCCGGATGTCCCCGTCAGAGGTGATCTTATGTCAACTTAAGTGGACACCAAGTCTTTGTCCACCAAAGTTTCTATCCACTCATTTATATATATAAAAAGACTCTTCATATCATGCAAGGATCCCTAGGCAACATGAGTGGATAGAAACTTTGGTGAACCAGCCACTTAAGTTGACATAAGAATTTCTCTCTCTCTCTATATATATATATATGTGTGTGCGCGTGTGTGTGTATGTATGTACTGATGGAATATCACTTCATTTCATTCAATATAGAGAAGAAAGAGCATGAAGTACAATGTCCCTTGAGTATAAAGGAATCGTATCACTACATACTTGATTTTGCCTAAATCTAGCTCCTAACGGAGCAAGAGAATGAGCCACAACATTGGCCTCTCTCCTCGCATAAGCGAAGCTACAAAATACAAAACCTTGAGTAATCACTAATATACTGACCACAATATGCCCGAATGATGCAAAAGAGAAAGAACCAAAAGTTAGAGCTGTAATAGCTAACAAACAATCCGAACTAATGATAATAGAAGAAAAGCCTGCTTCACTCGCAAGTTGAAGGCTTTGACGAATTGCCAATAACTCACATAAAAAAGATATATTTAATCTCATACCAGTAACTCAACAGATCAAAATGGACTAGTACATGAAAGACCTAAGCTACTAAAATCAAAAAAGACCCTAATTATTTCTTTTATCTTTCCTCTTTTTTTGGAATTCACTTTTGCACCTGTAAGAAGGATACGCCACAAGGAAAAGAACATTAGAAAAGAAACACTCCTAAAGAGATGAAAAACTTGCTGCATAGACATTTTCTAGCTGGTCTTTGTAAACATTTCAATTACAAAGCTTAGGAGTTTGTCTAATGAGGCTCCATAATTTGCATTGGAAATGCTCGAAGTATGATCTTTTATTTCTTTTATTCACAAGTAAGAATTTCTTGTGGAGTTATGATTAGGTGAAGATAATCTAGAAATGTTGTTACATTATTATATTTATTTAAAACATAAAAACAAGGAAAAAGAAGATGTAACTAATTTGATAAATCATTCAAAACTAAAGCAAGTTTATCCTTATAGATATTTTCTGTCTTTAAATATGTTGCTGATTATTTAACATAATAATACCATTAACTTATTTTAGAATAGATTTTCCAACATATTTTCATATTATTTCTTATAAAAGCAGATTCTATCAGTAATTTTCAAGATTGCAACCTAAGAAATATCTTACTGATTATTTAACCATTATTAAATCGTTCATTATCCCTCTATATTTTGAGAGAATATAATAAAGAATAAAAGAAATTTAAAAATTATAATACTTCAATATGTTTTCTCTTTTTGGCTCGTCATCTTATGTAGTGGGTTACTGTAATTCATACAGTGACCTATTATTTCGGAAACAAAATGCACCAGAGCTCCAAATAGAAGGGGACAATCATAATTTGGACATCTCCGCTAAAATTTCTTTCAATTTAACACTAATTAGTCTTGTACGATAAAGAGAAATACAAATGGCAACTGTGGTTTCGCGATTGCCACTTTCACTCTCAGTAATTAGGGGGACATGTGTCCTTAACCTTAAAACAAACCCTTAAGCCAAATCGAACCCAACACATTCAATTCAATTTTGAGTGAGTGTTGAAGGACCCTCGCAGGTCGCGACTATGCTTAGACCTTTGTGTACAATAATATTGTTTAATCCCTCTTGTAAAAATACACGAGACACTCTCATAAAGAAAAGGATAACTAAAGAAATGATTGCACAATGATTAATGTTATTCAAAATTTGGATTTGTACCGTTATAAATGACTTATGATACTTGATTAAAGGCTAAATAGCATTTAAATATCTTATAGTTTATATGACTTACCCTATCTTTTTTTCTTGGCATCTAAATACCTATAGTTTACATGACTTTGCACTTATACATCCTATCTTTTTTCCATAATACTTAAATGCCAATAGTTTACATGATTTTACGTAACACTTGTATATCCAACGTTTTTTTCTTGACATTTAAATACCTATTGTTGTTTAACATAGCACTTTGCTACCTTCTTTTAGTTAAATGATGATATATTCTCCTAAAAGTTTCCATGTGACACGCAATGATAAAAAGTGGTTAATTATAATCCTGAAGTTGGTTGAATTAGAGTAAAAACTAACTTTATGGGGAATTCTAAGTGGGAGTAAATAAGATTCAAAATGAGTTTTTTAGTTAAAAATACCAAGTTTAGGGGTATAATTGATCAATTTTTATCATATGCAAGTTAAATGAAGACTTTTATTGGCAAATTTTCAATATTCAATGATAATGTTACAACGTTTGACTAAGAAAATGTAGCAATGTGCTACTTTAAAAAAACAATAGGGTATTTAAATGCCAAGAAGAAAAAAATGATAGGGTATATAAGTGCAACGTCATGGAAACTATAGGGCACTTAAATGTCAAGAAAGAAGACAGTGTATATAAGTGCAAATTCAAGTAAAGTATAGGGTATTCAAATGTCAAGAAGAGAGGTTATATAAGTGCAAAGTCATGTAGACTATAAGTTATTTAAGTGCTATTTAGCTTTAATTAAAAGAACCTAGTATGAAATATACTTATGTAATTTTATGTTTTGATATAAATCATTAATAATGCAAATTATGTCACTTACTATTAAACATATAAAGTTAAGAAGAAGAAAAAAAGAAAACTTTTTCTTATTTGTTTTTTCCCTTGATTTTTATTAAATAAAAAGCCAAAGAACTCAAAGTCGACCAGATCTGACCATAGAGTTCTTTGATCGAAAAACAAAAAGAATAGTAGCTACAAACAGAAGTTGAGTGCCCTTGAAAGGAAAGTGGACATTTTCTTCAATTTCCATGTTATTCTTCCTCAAATGGATTCTCTTTCATCTTTAAAATTTAAACACTTCTTCCGTTCTAAATCTTTAATAGAAAACAGACTTCCCTCCCATGAAATCAAAACCAAACCACCCAATGGCTTTCACTTCATTGCTTCACTAATCAAGGGTTTTCCTGAGGCTCATTGCTGCTACCAAATTCCTCATCTTTAAATCCCCGTTAGCCAAAAACTTAATCACCTCTCCTAAATCACTATTTATTTGTCCTCCATTCCATTTTGGAGGAAACTATGCATCCTCGACGAAGGACGGAGGGCAAGGGAGTTGTTCGTACCAAGATTATTGGTGGTAAAGTTTCCATTCAGGAGGCACCATCATACTCTACGTAAATCCCTAAGACCTACATTTGCCAAGGCTACTACGACATCGCGTTGTGCAAGCTAACAAAGAAATTTGTACTCTAGCCGAAGCCCAACCGAAGCCCAATATGTTGAAAAAAATCAAGGAGTTCAAAAAAAGATGCAGAGTTTGGACTTAAAAGAAATTGATCCCGATGGAGAAGAAAGCCTTGGACAAGGAACGGATAAAAGTATCTTGTTGCTTCAACAACAAATTTGCTCATTACCATATAGTGGTAAGTTTACTTTTAATAATGTTTTAGATTGCTAGCTATGTAGATTACATTTTAACTTATTCACGTTCTCCTCATTGAAGCACTCTAACATGAAGATCTCATGTTATGATTATCAGAATTGCTACAAGACTGCCACTCATGAAAAAAAATACTTTTGCCCATAGAGCTTGGAGAAGAGGGAGAGTGGGTATGAAGAAGTCATTAGGGATAGAATAGGTTATGCTTTATTTTGTATTTTTTGATTAATAAGTGTCCATTCGTTTGGGGTTTAGGAACAGTGGATGTCTCAAAATTTCGTTTATTTTAAGGGGGTTTTGAATTTTTTTGGGTTGGAACTTAGGACTTTAAACCTTCCTTTTTATTTTTTTTATTAATGGTCTATGTAGGGTTTACGAATTGCTGATATCTCAACATTTTGGTTTATATTGGTCAGGACTTGAACTTTTTTTGGGTTATTTTAATCACATTATAGGTTTAAGCTGATGAATCTAGATGTATATTTTGACTAATAATTAGAAATGATTTGATTAAATCCTTGGGGCTTCTACCCATTGACTCTTCCCCAAAGAAAATTAATGATTTGCTTTGCATGTTAATTTATATGAGGTTCATTGTGTTTTGAAATTTGTCTCCTATTTTGGTAGTTGGACTAATTGAATTTTATTAGTTACATGTACTTGTTTACATCAAGTTTTAAGGATGATTGAGATTTAGACAGCAAGAGTAGTGCTATTGTATTCCATGTCTTAAATTTTTTGCATACGTTTTTACCTTTTTTATTTGCAATTCACAAATTTGAATTTGCATTAAGGGGTTATTTACACTTATACTGTAATAAGAAAATACAAATATAACTGTAACTTTCATTTCAGTGTAACTGGAATTTTTGCAACTGCAAAGTGACTTGCAATCAAATTGGCGGCAAGTAATTTTATAAAATTATGATTCATTTTGCAATTATAGCTTCAAAAATATTATAATTTTAGCAAAAGAGTAGATGGTGAATGTGGCAATTATGCAAGATGAGATGTATGTTTTATGTGCCAATGGTAAAGAGAACAGTGATCATCTTTACTTCTAGTGTGCTTATTCTCAAGAAGTCCTTATTGCTATTCCAAAAAAGTGAAATTAAGGACTCTAATTAGAAGGCGGTCTATATTTGTTGAATGGTTCCAGAGGGTAGTCAAGGAAAAAAAATTCCGTAAACTGCTATAGAGGAGTATTGTTGCTTGCTGCCATATACTAGATTTGGCATGAAGGAAATTCCAGATGATACAAGTTAGAGCCTCATCCTCAGTATAGAGTTTGTAAGCAAACGGCAGATGTTAATTGAGTGGAGATTTTGGTTGTTTTCATTTGGTACGTGTTACTTGTAAATCTTAGGGTGGTCTGGGTGTAGAGATTGTAGTACAAATTGGGTTTGTAGAGCTTTGGCTTTTCTTCATGTACATAAGTTAGTTTCTTTGTTTACCAGGATATGCTTGGGTATCTTTGTGTAAAGTTTGTTTGAGCGATAAAAGGTCTCTCATATTTTCAAAAAGAAGGATGAAAATGACACAATAAACAGAAATCAGCACATTCCCTTCCAATGAAATCAAAATTTATGAATATAGAACATGAATATCACCTACAATTTCATCATGTTTTGCATCAAACGCGGAAAACCATTCTAACTTGAACGCTAGAACTCACTTGGTAAACATGAACGGCACCAAATGCCCCAAATGCAGCGCCTCCGAGGATGGTCCTCTCCCCGTGTACAAGTAAAACTTCTCACCTTTCTCGTACAAATCAAGAATCTCATTGAAATCCCTAAATCATCAAAAATAAACAGTTAATATGCCACAAGCTAATGGTGAATGAAGATTTGGGAAGAGAACTCACCTGTGAGCAAAGAACACCCCGCGGCGAAGGAACACGTGAGCGGGGCGCGAGGTCAATCGCTCGACTCGATCGACTAGGGTTTCGTTGAGCCTTTGGCAGCCGAACTTCTCGACTAGCTTGTCGTAGTCGATCTTGCCGCCGTCCTTGGCAGTTACTTCCCACGGATTCACGACCTGTTCTTCTTCGGGTTTTACCTTGCTCTCGAGCTCTGCCATTAGAGAGAGCTGGAAGAAATTAGGGGCAAGGATTAGGGCAATTAATAATAAGAAACTCCAAACCAATTTCGAGGGTTAAATATGGAATTATAGCCTAAACGAGATCGAGAATGAGAGCAGACAGTCGACAGAGTATAATGTTTGAGATCACTGCTGCCCGCCGCCGGCCGCCGGCCGCCGCCGATAGTCGAGCTTCGATCAGATTCGATGCTGAAACGACGAAATTGAGCGTATCGAGGTGCAAGGTTTAGAGAGATTATTAAACGGGTTATATACGGGTACTCAGTGTCGACCCGAATTACCCTTTGTACTATCGAGGTGCTAGGGTTAAAGAGATTATTAAACGGGTCATATACGGGTATTCAGCGTCGACGCGAATTATCCTTTGTACTAATTTGGGTCAACTAGTTTATCACCCGTATCCGTATATTTCTACTACGGTTGCAATCTGATGGGATACAGCTCAGGTATAGAACTTAGCGTATCCATCTTCATGGTTATGTATATGGATATAGATATGCCATACATGATTAGGAAAACTTGTCTCTATATTCGCTAAAATTAGATATAATTATACACATAGATATACATGCAGATAAAAAAATTCAAGAAGACATAAAACAGGAAAAACATTAGTCCAAATAATACATTGTATTTTATTAATATTTTCGCTATATCTGAAAAACTAGCACTAAGTCTCTTGATAATCAAAATTAATCTCCAATCCATCAATGTAAAGATAAAAATGATTACAATTATGGAATATAAATCTAGATATTTTACTACATACCCATCATATCATATCGGTTATAGATATTTAGTTACCATATGTGTATTCTAATGGATACGAATACATGTATATCCACACTAACAGATTTTTTGGCTCGGGTCAATAGGTTGGGTCAAAATGGTAATCACACACATAATAGAGGCGTAACTAGGGGGGAGCACTTTTGGTGCGAAACCGACTAAGCCTATTGAAACAATCGAAATTTCGGCAGTTTGGTCTGGGTTTAGGAAGTTATCGGTTCAATTTTAGAATATATAGAAGTGAATTAGTCAGATCGATTGCTCTTAACGTAATTGTCTCAACCTCACCCTTTTTTTTATAGGGGAAATAAATGTGTGCTAATATTTTCATCTATCTAAGTTGCTCAATGGTCAATTTTAGTTTGTAAAGTAAATGATTTGATGAGTTTTATCTTAGACTCGGCTAAAATTTCTCAAAGTTCACATGTCCCAAATTGAACACCACACTGATTGATTTGATTCAGTTTGATCATAAATCTAGCTTGATTCATATTGGTTTGACAGGAAGTAATAAAAAGTGACCAAATTGACTGATTTGTTCACCCTATGTGCAATGTAATTCGACTAGACTTGTGAAGAAATCTGTATATTGGGTTGAGATTAGACCCAATAATTTTGCTCGGCTTCTCATTAGAAATCAATTTGGGCCTTGCGTCCAAAAAACGCTTGATCCATCAAAAGCTTGATCTGTGGGAAAGCTTTCAAGTGCGCTCCGATCCGTGGAATTAAATATGTACCTAAATAATGGCAATCGTTGGATCTTTAGATTTAGAGATTCATACCTAGACCTAATGATTGATATTTTTTGAGTGCACATCTAATGCTATGAGTCATTTCCACGATATACTTTGGCAAATCTTCAACATAGGTCGATAATATTAGTCTTATTTCACTTGGCTCTTTAGCATTTTAAACTCGTCATACCAGTCCCTAACATTTACACCGTTAGCAATTTTTATCCTTTTTGAAATTAACTTTTGTTGACATGGCAGGGCATTTTAGTCAACTTTATTTTTTGAGTGCTGACTAGATTTACACCCTAAAAACACTCTAAAACCCGACTTGCTGTCACCCAACCCGACTCACTAAAAACAACTAAACTCTTCGCCCAATTTTGTTCTTCTCAAAATACCGAAACATTTTACCCCTTTGAAAAAACCCTAAATCAACTAAAATCCTCCCCAATCCCCTTTCAAATCACTGCTAAGTTCAAATTTGAACTTGACCCAATACTCCCATGTTACACATCTACCCAATTCCGACAGCGGCTTGAATGAATGAAGTAATTCGAGCACATAGTTTGGTGAAATTTGTTGAGGATGAAGATGATGTATAGCAATTGAAAGGGGTTGGTCATGATCATCATTACTCATTCTCTTTCCCACCTAATTAGAACAAATTAAGAAGACGAGCATAGCAAGTTTAGTCATGTGAGAATTTTCTTGAAGCTTGATGTTGATCTACTAGGTGTATTTAGAATGAACTCAACTTTCGGTATTCATGTGCATCATGGTGGTTTTCTCACACCACCTCTAGATTCGAGATACAACGGGGTATCTGTAAATTATTTTGATAATGTGGAGTATGATAAAACAGAACTATTTTATATTAAAGATTTTGTGAAGAAACTCTTGTCTAATAATATCTTGGCCATAGCATTGCTGGTTGAATATAAAAAAAAACAGGAAAGCTCCAAATAAACTTCCTTTCTATATTTTATGTAACTCATTCAAATATGTGACATTAACACATTGAAAAAATAAAGTAGGCGGGTTTGAATCCCCACTTTTCCTTGAAGTACATGTCATTAATATTGCACATACTACTAATTCTTGTATTTCTTTTATTTTCACATAAATTTAGTAGATAATATCTGATAAATTAATGTATTCGATCATAATTTCTTTTTCTCTACCTAAAACTGGGAAGTGACTTATTTACTATTTTCTACAGTACTATATCATTGATACTAGTCTGAATTTTTAATTCATGATTGTCAATGTAAGGGCTTGAAAAGTGTTTTACAAACTTTCCACTACAAGTCAACCATCGTCACTATGTCAAACATCTCTACAACAATTTTAGAAATTAATATTTCAGCATGAAATTGAAAGATAAATTATAGAACATAGCTAGAGTTACTTACATTGGAGCTTGGAAGAAAGAAATGGATAAAATGAAGGCTTCAGATTCAAGGCTTGAGAGATTATTGTAGGCTGTCTAAAAATCACAATAGATAGCTGATCCCCATGAGATTACAAGGCAGTGGTTCCTTCAAATCAAGAAGCAGAATTCATCCTTACAATCAAAACAGAAGAGATTTCTGAATTATTACATCTGCAGCATTATAATCGCTACAAACACGACCTCATGTTTGAGATGATTGATCTTGATGGCTGCGACAACAACATGACCAATATTATATTAGCAACTATTAGAGATGCTGATGAGCAGTGTAATGATTTCAGAAATAAAAGGTTGGATTTAGTTGGTGAGTTGCTTGGTAGAGAGCTGTGGGCAAATATTCACTGATTCCTATCAAGTTCCAACAATGAAAGCTGCAATCAGAAAGCTTTCATGCTAACAAACGAAGATTACAAATGGAAGACTTTTCACGTATATCGAGAAGGGTTACAATTCAACAACGCTTCCGACAGCTGATGAAAACTCTATTCAGTGGTCTTCACATTCAACAGTGAGAGTTACAATCTGACGACTTTCACACCCCGCAACAGCTCAAGCGAGGATTACTGAACGACGGTCCTCGCAATACCTTACAGAAGAGGTTACAAGTCAACCAACTTCTTCTAAAACGCGGAAGTCATCCCCGCGTTACAATTCTGGAAGTGCACCCGACCGTAGTGTTTCCAAGCTACAACAAGTCAAACGCGAACGACCTTCGCGTTCTTGAGGTTCAATCAACACCCGACCTCGGCGTTTCCAAGCTGCAGCAAATAAAAACGCGAGTGACCCTCGCGTTCATTAATGTTCAGTCAACATCCAACCTCACGTCTTAATTCTAAGACGCGAGGTTAGGGTCCTGAACGCCAAGGTGGGCGTTTGACTCATTCAAATATGAGTCGAACGGTTTCAGAACCGTTTTCCCTACGATCTGAGGAAATCACGCCCACTTAGGAGCAGATTTAGAGGGCAGTTACAACCTCTTATCCCCCTATAAAAACTCAACAAACTCAACTGAGTTAAAGGCTGGCTCTTGGAGAATCGGTTTTGGCATCTAAACTGCACGGGTTTGGAGGGGATTCAGGATCTCAACCGCACAGAGAGGCAGGAGAGACGAAATCCTTGGAGATAGGACTTTTGAATTGAGTTCAGAAGATCAAATCAGAGGGGGATTCTTCAACAACAGAATATCTGCTTGGTCATCAACCGAATCTTCGGTTTTAACAACTCTATCCACAGAGTTCTAACTCGTTCAGAGTTCTTAAACTCGTTAAAGAGTTACTTATAAAACTTTCTACAGAAGTTCATCATTCCCACGAGATAAGAGACGGTCAGATCGTCAACGGAGAGCAAATTCGACGCAAGCAATCGAAGGAGGCATTCCATCGCTACCGAGAAGAACTCAGTTTTAAACAAAGGGGAATCAAATTCGTTCTCCTCTCTTTTATAATCGAATTGTAACCGAGATTAAAGGAATCAAAGTCAAATTTCTTTTCTTCTCTTTATTGTAATTTTCCAACATACAAAAGATGGCGACTCCGCTAGGGAATAGCTTTTCCGACGAAGAAGTGGTGGCGCAGTCCGACGTCCACCTCATGGGAACTACTGTTGAAACTCTCGTTGTGGAGTTCGACCAAGGAAAATACGAGGAAGCCCTCTCCTCTGGATCGCTTAGCCCTAAGGCTAGGTGTGATGTCCGCCAGATCTCCAAGGAGGTCAAATCTGCTGATGAAATGCTAAAGAAAGTCCTCTCCTTTGGCCAAAAATCATCGAACAGCCCCTCCGCTTCAGGAGCGGGCTCAGCCTCTGCTGAACTCGCACAGCGGGTTGAATATCCCACATCCGCGTCAATACGACGTGTCTCAGATCATAAACGGCCTATAGAGGGGACAAACTTCATGGACGTTAACGACGTTGCTGCGAAGGCTTTGAGACAAGCCAAGAAGAACGCTGCTCGCAGGTGGAGGAGATCCATACGACGAGCACACCTGCGCGAAAGCCGAATGTTGGCCTAACGTGAGGATCGCGTTTCTGAAACTTTACCCGAACGTAGCGTTCCCAAAACAGAACGCTCGCTTCGCGGTAACGAGCCCAATTACGAGGCTCGGCTGATACGGCTGAAATGCGACCCTCAGTGGCGCGTTGTTCCTTCAAAACGCAGCCCTCAGAGGGAAGCTGCCAAAGATAAACGCGACCCTCAGGTGCGCGTTCAAACAGAATATGACTCTCAAGAGTCTGTTTCACCAAATAAACACGACCCTCAAGGGTGCGTTCAACCAAAACATGACCCTCGGAGGTCTGTTTCATCATTCAAACGAAGGCCTCGGCCTAATGTTTACAAATCCAAACGCGACCCTCGCGTTATTCTTCAAGAACGCGACCCTAGCGTTGTTCTTCAAGAATGCGATCATCAAGAGGTCCATCAGGTTTAAAAAAGTCAATGTGGATTTAAAATTCACGTTCGACAAGAACCAATCTCATCCACCCTAGGGCAGGGGGTTCCATCTCCGCCTCCACACCCAGGAAAAGCTTCCTCCCAAGTTCCTGATCTGCGGGAATTGTTATCAAGAGGAAAACCAGCGGTACAAGCAGCTCACTCGTGCCAATGTGAGAGGCTTATCTCGGCAGTCCTTTCAGAATGCCATTGTTGCACATTCGCACCTCGGTAGTCTGTATTCGATAGGTTGACGAACGTTGTCAGACCTGCCAAACGACAACGCCGATACAGAAAGAAGACAACCGAGACTGAATATCCTGAAGTCACTATAAATGTGATAGGTAGAGGAAAGGCTTCAAATCCCAGTTCTGAAGAATCGCAAAGGAGTCATTCCCCGACTGTTCGGGAGATATGTGAAGAGTTTGAAGGGGTATACCGACACACCCGAACTCGTACAGGAGCTATTCGCGCGGTTAACTACCAGAGGTTAGCCAAAGGAATTGCCTCTGACGATGAGCATTCGGCGATAGCCGAATCTCAATCTTCCAGTTCTGTTGTGGCTCGTGAAGTTTCCGCTTACATGGCAGGAAATCCTGAAGACCTAGCCAAGAGAGTGGACGAACATCACGTCATACTCCAAGCACAACAGGAAACCCTTCTTCAGATGAAGGATATGTTGGCCCAGCTCCTTGCCGAAAAAGGCCAAAGACCTGAATCTTCCCGAAGAACTACATCGAAGGGAAAGCAAAAAGCGACTGAACATTCAGATCGCGAAACTCACAACCTGGAATCCTCCTCCGAAAACGAGAAGGAGACAGAAAGAGAACTGCATCCCCAGTCTACTAAAGTGGACGAATTAGAGTCTCGACTCAACGCAATCGCCAACAGGAGCGAGCTCCGCGAAGAAGGAGTAGTACGACCTTATCTTGCTGAGTGGGACACAGCTCCCTACCCACCGAAGTTTAAGGCCCCAACTCTGCAACCTTTCGATGGCACAGGGTCACCAAACCAACACATCTACTACTTTAAGTCACAGACTAGAGACGTACTAGCAAACGACGCCATTCTGACCCGACTATTCATCTGTACGCTCAAGGGTGTCGCTTTTGAGTAGTTTATGAAACTACCTGCCGGATCTATCCAGAAATGGGTAAATTTGGGAAGGCTATTCTTGGCCAGGTTCTTTGAGGACGATACGGAAGTTTCAGTCCCGACTCTTCTAGCCACTAGACAAAGGAAAGGAGAGTCCATCAAAGCATACGTTGAGAGATTCCGCAGCATGGCACTGCGATGCCCGTCAGGTATGACCCAATCAACCTTGGTTGAAACTTGCAGGCACAACTTGCAGACCCAGCTTCTGGCTCAGATGAGGGTAGCAGAATGTCGATCCTGGAGACAGCTGGTTTCGCAGGGAGAACAAGGTGAAGAGATAGTTGCTCGTGTTAAGGCTGAAGAAGTCGCACAACCCAAGCCGCAGCAGCAACGCAACCAGAATAATACCCAGCGGTCTAAAGGAAAGGAGACTCTGGCGGCTAATGCCAACACACGAGTACCACCTCCCGCGAAACAAGGCAAGGAGCCAAATCAACAGAGAGCACCCAAACAGTATTTGTTCAAAGAAGAACATGTGGACACATTGTTCCAACTACTTCGGAAGAACAACAAACTGCAGCTTCCCAAAATCAGGAAACTAGATGAAGCAGGAAAAGTTGACGATCCCAACTATTGCCGCTATCACAGGTTCCTGTGCCACCCTACCAGAAAATGTTATGTCTTTAAAGATATTTTACAAAATCTGGTAAATGCAAACATGCTCACCCTAAAGCCTGAGCAGAAAACCGTGTCTACCAACTTGATAGCGGTCCAATTCGGCGACTTCCCACCAGTAACCACTGCAAATGGCGTCATTTCCATCTACAAGGGAGAGATGCATACGAAGAACACTGATTTGCACGGTCAGAAAGACAGGGGGTTGGTACCCCTCACCACCCTGAAAGGAGAGATCATGTGGGTACACCCTAACCTTGTAGAAGACCGACAGTGGACGAACACTTCGTCCAAGAAAAAAGGAGGAAAGGCTAAGTCTTTCAACATGATTAGTCCCTCCATTACTTAGAACGATGATCACCTCAAGACCCTTACGGATTCAGAAGAGGAGAGGATTACCCTGGCAGCATACCCGGGAGATAACCCTGGCACTCGGTCAGGAAAGGCTTACTTAAGAGACTACAACCAGAATCCTCAAGAAGCTGAAGAACAGCCCTAAGACGCTGGGGGTTCTGTACCAAAAAAGCTGACCGATAAGGGAAAGCAAAAGGAGATTCGGTTCAACAGAAATCTTCACCAGGAACCCGGAGAATCGAGCGCTCCTTTTCAGTTCAACGTCATGGCACAACTGGCCAATATACCGGCCAGAATTACGCTATATGAGCTCCTGAGGCTGTCCAAAACTACCAAGGAAGCTCTAATTGAAGCATTAAAGAATACGGAGAGCTTCATTACGCAAGTTGCTCTAATTCCTGAAGCTTCTGAAGACCAACCTTGCCGGCAATGTCTGCAAGCGGCGAGAAGCCTACCTTGCATATCCTTTACTCAAGAAGATATGCAGGTCAAACACAAGCATGACAGACCTTTGTATTATACAGGGTACATTGGGTCGTCAGAAATCAGCCGTGTTCAGGTTGACCCGGGCTCAGCGCTCAGCATCATGCCCTACAGGGTCATGCAAGTCTTAGGGATTCCCATGCATCGGCTGAACACTACTCAAACTACCATCTTTGGGTTCAACGCAAATAGCACTCGGCCCTTGGGGAAGATCAAACTCAGGTGTCAAATCGGAGACCTCAAGTCCGAAGTGACCTGTTATATAACAGATGCGGACACATCCTACAATCTTTTGTTAGGACGACCATGGATACATGCAAACCGCATTGTCCCATCTACTCTACATCAGGTCATGAAATATGCCAACAATGAAGGAGAAGTTCGAACCTTAATCGCGGAGAAATATCCCTTCAGAGGAGTGGAAAACTTTCACACCGACTCTGTCTTCTACCTCGAATCCCAGGGGAAAGAAGATGCAGACAGCGGCAATGAAGCCGATACTAAACCGGATCCTGAAGACGATTGTCCATGGGAATTGAATCTAGATGTAATGGGTCAGGGTGAGAGTAACAATAATGTACTGAGCGAGGGTGAATGGTGCATTAATGAAGATTTTATTTTGGCGTACTTGTCTAATGTGTCCTCTAAAAATAAAGAAATAGAGAATGATCATAGTGCAGGTACTAACCCATGGCATATATTATGCGTAGAAACATCCCTTACACTGCCAATTAAGTCATCCTTCCCTTCAGACGAAGAAATAGAAGATGCACAAAAGGCTTTCTTCAAAGTCTCGTCCAAAAGGAAAGGGCAGAAGCCAATCTGTTTTGGTAAAGTCAAACCCGAGCAACTCAAACGAGGAAGTTCAGAAGAAGATGATGGAGTTCCTCAATTCTATTATCACGAACCCAACTCCCTCCGATTAATGAAACAAATAGGGTATAACTTTAACGAAAAACAAGGCTTAAATTTCGGAAAAGGAAGACGAACACCAATTCGAATGTCTCTAACCCCCGAAGGAACTCCGGACTACTATCAAAAAACCAGAAGGGGCTTAGGTTATGTCACTCCCCCCTCTGTCTCAGAGAATGAAATAAGTAATTATCTACGGCAAGATCATTCATTCGGAACATCTTCCTGGGAATCCGACGTCAGTGTCGGACCCTTTAAAAGTTTGACTGTGAACATGGTTTCCACTAGTCACGCAGATGAAGATGTAGGGGGTGATGAAGGGTTAATTGAATCAACCAATGACCCATGGATCAGACGTCTCAACATCTTATGGGATATGCGTTTCGAACAATGCGAACCACCCACTGAAGATAACGTAATCCAGGTCAACATGGGAGATGAATCTGACCCTAAACCAATTTTCATAAGCGGAAGCTTATTACCATCTGAGAAAGAAGATCTTATATCTCTCGTCCGAGAATATATATATGTCTTTGCTTGGAATTATGAAGAGATGCCAGGTCTCGACCCAAGAGTGGCCATGCATCGTCTCAACATTGATCCGGATGCCAAACCCGTTAAACAACAGCTACGCCGGTTTCGTCCAGAGATCATGGAAGGAATTGAGTCTGAAGTGAAAAAGCTTATAGATTCAGGCTTTATCAGAGAGGAACAACAACCGGACTGGGTGGCCAATATTATTCTAGTTCCCAAGAAAAACGGTAAAGTCCGTATATGCATCGACTTCCGTGATCTTAATGCAGCCTGTCCGAAAGATGAATTCCCGCTTCCTATCACGGATGTTATGATTGATAACACTTGCGGATATGAAAGAATGTCTTTCATGGATGGGTTCTCCGGGTACAATCAAATCAAGATGTATCCTGAAGATGAGAAGCATACTGCATTCAGAACACCGCTGGGGGTGTATTGCTACACAGTGATGCCCTTCGGCCTGAAAAACGCAGGTGCAACTTATCAATGAGCAATGAACGCCATCTTCCACGAACATCTACGCAAGAAGATATAATGTTATGTTGACGACATAGCAGTGAAAAGCTAATGTAAGGGTGACCATCTTGCAGATCTGAAGACAATGTTCGACATTATGCGAGAGCACCAACTGAAAATGAATTCGACTAAATCGTTCCTCGGAGTATCAAGTGGAAAATTCCTAGGATTCATTGTCACGTCCAAGGGAATCTCTCTTGATCCAAAAAAGGTGCGTGCCATCTAAGACATGCCGCCGCCAAAGAATCTCAAAGAGCTCAGAGGTCTGCAAGGCAGATTGGCCTACATCCGAAGATTCATATCTAATCTCTCGAGGCGCTGCCAACCCTTCTCAAAGCTTATGAAGAAGGGCGTGTCCTTTGTTTAGGATGAAGAATGCCAGAAAGCTTTTGAAGAGATTAAGAAATATCTCACCCAACCACCTGTTCTCGTGGCCCCTATATCAGGAAAACCATTCCTGTTATATGTAAGGGCTATGGATCATTCTCTAGGAGCGTTATTAGCTCAGAACGATGATCAAGGTCAAGAGCAAACCATCTATTACTTAAGCAGAACCATAATGGGAGCCGAACACTGGTATAATCCGGTTGAAAAAGAATGTCTCGCTCTGGTATTCGTGGTTCAAAAGATGCGATATTACCTAGTCGGACAAACAATTCACGTCATCTCTAAGGTGAATCCCTTGAGGGTGCTGATGACGAAGCCATCATCTCTAAATTGCCGACTCGCAAAATAGGCCATTCTCCTGTCACAATACGACATGCAATTCATACCCCAAAAGGCAGTCAAGGGTCAAGCATTGGCAGACTTTCTAGACGATCATTCGGTGCCAAGGACATCTAAATTGTATGAAGAATTGCCTGACGAAGTCGTCGAAGCTTGTGTCACTCGAGAATCTACGCAAGTGTGGAAACTATTCTTCGACGGTGCATCTAGAGCAAACCCTCATGGAGCAATTACCGCGGGAGTAGGGGTGGTGTTCGTCTCTCCGAACGGTCACGTAATCCCAAGAGGATTTTCCCTAATTGAACCTTGCACCAACAATGTAGCCGAGTATAATGCTCTGCTACTAGGAATGCAATTTACCGAAGAACTTAATATTCGGCATCTGGAGGCCTACGGTGACTCTCAGCTCATCGTAAATCAAGTCCGAGGGGAATATGAAGTACGTCATGAGGACTTAATCCCGTATTACTTTGTAGTATTAAAGCAAGCTAAGAAGTTCCAAGGATTCTTTATTGAATACATTCCACGAGCTCAGAACGCTTATGCAGATGCTTTGGCCTCATTGGCAACTTCGCTGGCATTACCGCCAGGTACCGAAACAATGATCCCAGTCACAGGACGTGAACTATACTGCTCCAAGATTCTCATAGAGAAAAGCTCAGATAAGACGACGACATGAGAATTCTGTACAACCTCTATGGAGTTTGAATCTAGAGATTGGTGATTTCCGTATATTGACTACGTCCTGTACAGAATTTTGCCCAACGATCCTAAGGAAGCGGCCACTGTCAAGCGAAAGGCCCTCCGATTCTATTACGATGCAGTTTCTCAAATCCTGTATCGTAAGTCGCATGATGGAGTTCTGCTCCGATGCCTCTCTCGTAAGGAAGCAAGAGACGCCCTCAAGGAAGCTTACGACAGAATGTGCAAAGCTCATCAACACGGGGTTAAATTAGGGGATCGCCTCCGACGAATTGGCTATTACTGGCCAAAGATGTTATCAGACGCAGTTGATTACGCTAAACGTTATCACGCATGTCAGATTCATGGGGACTTTATCCACCAAGCACCAAGTAACTTGCACCCCACTTCCGCATCCTGGCCATTCGAAGTGTGGGGCATGGATATCGTGGGACCAATTTCTCCTCCGACCTCCAAAGGACACCGGTTCATCCTGGCTGTGATCGATTATTTCTCCAAATGGGCGGAGGTAATCCCGTTGAAAGAAGTCAAGACTTCAAATGTGATTAAGTTCGTCAAACATCATGTCATCTACCGTTTTGGAGTCCCGAGGCGAATAGTTCACGACAACGGGACACAATTCGTCAGTTTTGGGTTTCAGAGATTTTGTGACAAATTCAGAATCCAAAGTATCGCATCTACGGTATATTATCCGCCAGTGAATGGTCTTGCAGAAGCTTTCAACAAAACCATAGTGAAGCTTCTCAAAAAGTTTATTTCCAAGAGCCGGTGCGATTGGGATGAAAGACTCGGTGAATGTCTGTGGGCTTACCGCACGACAGTGAGGACCCCTACGAGAGCTACACCGTTCTCTCTGGTATACGGCTGCGAAGCTGTATTACCATTAGAGATCCAGATCCCTTCTCTGAGAGTCGCAATCACAACTGGACTAACAGAGGAAGAAAAACATAAACGACGTCTGCAAGAACTTGAAGCTCTAGACGACAAACGACTTCAAGCTCAGCAACAGATCGAATTGTATCAAGCTCGGATTTCCAAAGCCTACAACAAAAAGGTTAAGGAACGGATTTTCAAAAAAGGCGATTTGGTTTTGGCCAACAGACGACCCATGGTAATGACACACAAAACCAAAGGGAAGTTCAATCCTAAATGGGAAAGGCCCTTCGTAATAGAATCGGTCTATTCGAACGGAGCATATCGCCTCATCAATCAAAAAGGAGACAGGCTCATGATGCTAATTAATGGGAAATTCCTTAAGAGATACTTCCCGTAAATTATGTAGCCCCTTAAACCCCAGCTGAATCAGGCTGGGGGTTGCTTATTTTATAGTGAAATTCTGTATTGTATTTCGTCATGTTAACACTACACCTCTGACGGATAAAATTTTCTGGAATTATCCTAAATGATAATAAAGAGAATTTCGATTTCATACCAAGTTAACACTACACTTACGGCATTTGCATTACTTTTCATTGTCCTGAACTAGAGTTTAACAAACACTACTAGAAAACAGCATTTCACCTACGGACTAATAGCGACAGATATTTCCGTCGCTATAACTATAGTATTAGCGACGGAAATATCCGTCGCTATTAGTCCGTAGGTGAAAGTATTTTACCGACGGATAAGCACAATTTAGCGACGGATATTTTCCGTCGCTAAATTCTTTAGCAACGGAAATTTCAGCGACGGCTTTTTCCGTCGCTAATAACTTCTTTAGCGACGGATATTTCCGTCGCTAAAGATTTCAATACGGAAATTTTTTGGGCGCGGGCGCCCAAAAAATTTGGGCTGCCCGCGTCCGATAAAACTCCTCCCCCCCCAGACCCGATTTCCCCCCTTCTCTCCCGAATCCTCCCTCCCCCCGCCCTCTCTTTTCCGGCGATCTCCACCGCCGCCGCCCCCCTCCTCCCCCACTTCCCTAATGGCCCCCTCTCTGCTTCATACCTCCATCCCCCCCTCTCCCGAATCTGTCCAAATCCCCCCCTCTCTCTTCCGGCGATCTGCACCGCCGCCGCCGTTCCTCCGCCGCAGCAGCCGCCCCTCCGCCGCCCCTCTCTCTTAGTTGAGGTACCCCCTTAGTCTTTATTTTTGTTACTGTTAATTGTCTATTATGTCAGTAGAACAGCAGATTGGGAGCATATGGGAATAAATTTTGGGAATTTTTACATGAACTGTTTGGATTTTGGTGTTTTGTGGTGATGGAATATGTTAGAATTTCGTACCCTAGAAGTGCATATGATCATATTTGTTACGAGTGAAGTGAAAATTTTTAGTCTATTAATGTTTGTGGGAATCTTTGAGAAGTCGAGAGTTGCAGACAAATCACATTTTTGTTGTTTAGTTGTGTGGTGCATTACTTGAGAAATTCCCTGGACTTGAACATTGTGCATTTCTTAATTGTTTAGTTGGGTGATGACAGTTTAGACGAGTGGACAATTCTTTTTTCCAACCAGCCAAATGCCAAAAAACAACTTTCTTAGTCAGTCTCTGTAAAGCCTTTTTGTTTTTTTGAAGTTAATGAGAACAACTAAGAAAGTTCCTATCGGAGTTTGGTATTGGTTAGTTATGTAGTTTTTTTAAAAAGTAATTTGCATATCTGATTAATTTAATAGCTAGTTTGTATACATCTTTAGGGTTCGGTGAGGGTTAGGGTTAGGGTTAGGGTTAGGTGAGGGTTAGGGTTAGGGTTAGGGTTAGGGTTCGGTGAGGGTCAGGGTTAGGGTTAGGCGAGGGTTAGGTGAGGGTGGGGCTTAGGGTTAGGGTTAGGGTTAGGTGTTATGGTTAGGGTTAGGCGAGGTTTAGGGTTAGGGTTAGGGTTCGGTGAGGGTTAGGGTTAGGTGGGGGTTAGGGTTAGGGTTAGGTGGGGGTTAGGGTTAGGGTTATGGTTAGGGTTAGGGTTAGGGTTAGGGGAGGGTGAAGGGTGGGGGTTGGGGGTGGGTTAGGGTTTGGGTTAGGGTTAGGGGAGGGTGAAGGTGAGGGTGAGGGTTAGGGTTAGGGTTAGAGATCGGTGAGAGTGAGGTCGGAGGGTGGGGGGTGGGGTGAGGGTGAGTTTGAGGGTTAAGGTTAGGGTTAGGGTTAGGGGAGGGTGAAGGTGAGGGTGAGGGTGAGGGTTAGGTGATGGTGAGGTTGAGGGTTAGGGTTAGGTGATGGTGAGGTTGAGGGTTAGGGTTAGGGTTAGGGTTAGGGTTAGGTGAGGGTGAGGGTGGGGGTGGGGGTGAGGGTGAGGATAAGGGGTTAGCGTAACTATTATACGAGGGGTGTAAGGAGTTCACAAGGCTTTCTTTTATGCTGAGGCTTATTCATATTCAAAGGATAATATCTTATCCGTATCTCCCGCCTATTTTTGTGCATGAAGAGATCTTGGCCTTTGATTGATAAATTAAAGGCCAAGATCTCATTAGGAGATATTAGGAACCCTCTCATTAGTAGAGGATCCGGATCCGATTAAGTACAGCGGGTAGGTGCTGCCGAAATTTTGACGAAATAAAAGTACACTTGAACACACGTAAATACATATACACGCTACGTTTACATACCTAATGGGATAGAAGCCTTCCTCTGATAGCCGATCACACACACTTGTCCTATAACTTAAAATGATATATGTAGGGATATGCTCACTTTCATTAATTTTTAAATTCTAGATGCGGACAATTCCTGACAAATCGTTCATGGGCATACCACGTGATCGAAGGCATCTAGACACTCGATACAAGGATGGGATAGAAGCTTTCTTAGCCTACTCTGACACCAACCCTCTACGGTCACTCAGCGGGTTGATTTTTTGTCCTTGTAAGAATTGTAGGAATGATAAAATGCTCACTAGGAGTGACGTAAGTTTCCATCTGTCAATCAATGGATTTGATAGCTCTTATGTATTTTGGAGTCATCACGGTGAAGGCGTCCCGGTGATGCAATTAGAGGAAGAGTTACTGATGTCGACAATCCGACAATTGACACAACTGATATGTTGGAAGATATTCTTACCGTGCCGTCTTCGAGTGATGTTAACACTACTGATATGTTTTAAGATGTAGCCCGATTGATGAGACTTGTTGAAGAAAACGAGTCACCGTTATACGAGGGTTGCACCGAGTTCACAAGGCTTTCTTTTATGCTGAGGCTTCTTCATATCCAAACACTCAGTGGGATGGCTGTTACACATTTCGATATGTTATTAGACTTGCTCAGGAAAGTCATTCCAGGCGGCGAGAAGAGCATCCCCACAACTTATTATGAAGCTCACAAGATTGTTGATACCCTGTGTCTTGATTACAAAAAGATAGACGCCTGTCCTAATGACTGCATCTTGTACAATAAGGGTAATGAAGGTCTAGAGGAATGTCCGACGTGTCATGTATCACGCTGGAAAAAACATACGGGCACATCTGAAGGCATATCATCCAATAAACAGAGCAGAATCCCTGTGAAGGTTCTTCGATATTTTCCAATTATTCCTAGGCTGCAGAGGTTTTATATGTCTGCCGAGCTGGCTGAGAATATGCGATGGCATTCGACCGATCGTATAGAGGACGGGAAATTGAGACATCCTGCTGATGGTGAGGCATGGAAGCACATCGATCGTATATACCCTGACTTTGGTAAGGAGTCTCGGAATATTAGGCTGGGGCTTGCTAGCGACAGATTTAATCCGTTTGGAGTAATGAGCTCTGCTTGGTCTACCTGGCCAGTGTTGCTGACACCGTACAACCTGCCGCCGTCGATGTGCATGAAGCAGCCATACATGATACTGTCACTCTTGATCCCTGGAAGATATTCTCCTGGAAATGACATTGATGTTTTCCTCCAACCATTAATTGACGACTTGAAGCTTCTCTGGGATGAAGGAGTCAGCACTTACGATGCTTATGGTAAGGAGGCTTTCCGTATGCGTGCAATGGTCATGTGGACAATTAATGACTTTCCAGCATATGCTAACTTGTCTGGATGGTCGACGAAGGGTCAGATTGCTTGTCCGGTTTGCATGTCAGATTATGAGGGAAAGTTCCTGAAATACAGCCGCAAGTTCTGTTATTGGCAACACAGAAGATGGTTACCTACAGGGCACAAGTTCAGAAAGTTAGTAGGAAAGTTCGACGGCAATCCAGAAAACAGACCGGCACCACCAAGGCTGACCGGGGAAGAAATATTTGAGCTTCTACATCCTCTACCTAAAAAAATATTTGGAAAGAAAAGATTCAACAAAGAAAATCCATTTGGGGTTAGGAGAAAAATATTGAAGCAAAATTAGAAGGGAAGGGGAAAGGGTAAGCAAACAAGGATGGGAAATAAACCTCGCACTGTCCAATCGCATGTGCGTGTCTCTAAGGGTACTGAACTTCCGCATGGATGGTCAAAATTCAGCATATTTTATCAATTGCCATATTGGAGAAGTTTAAAAATACGTCACAACTTGGATGTCATGCACATCGAGAAGAACATATGCGAGAATCTCTTGAACACTTTGTTGCAGGACGGGAAAAAATCAAAAGATGACTTAGGGGCACGTCGAGACCTAGCAGAATTGAACATCCGTCCCGAACTGCAAGCTATAGATAAGGGTGACAGAAAGTTTGTACTCCCAGCCTCCCGTGTCACACTGTCGAAGGATGAGATCCATAATATGTGTTTATTTCTAAAGTCCGTGAAGACACCGGATGGTTATGCTTCAAACATTTCAGCAAATGTGCATATTGAGGACAGGAAAATTTTGGGACTCAAGACACATGACCATCATATTCTATTGCATCAACTTCTCCCGGTTGCGTTGCGACATGCTGAGAAGGAACTCGCGATGGTGGTAATAGAATATTACGGTTTCTTCAAGCAGTTGTGCTCCAAGGTGATTGATGTCAGGGAGTTTGAAGAATTAGAGGGACGTGTAGCCAATACACTGTGTAAAATGGAAATTCTATTTCCACCCTCGTTCTTTATGGTCATGGTGCATCTCACAATACATTTAGCATATGAAGCCCGCATCGCAGGACCAGTTCAATATCGCTGGATGTACCCTGTGGAGAGGTATTTATTATTATAATGCTCAATTAATATTTTTTAAATTACGTATATCAGTTTTATTTTGTCACAAATCATTAAACTATATGCTTGTAGGTATTTGGGTTTCATGAAACATTTGATGCATAATCGTGCACGTCCTGAAGGATCGATAGCAGAGAACTATATAAGTAATGAGAGTTTGAATTTCATCTCTCGTTACTTGCGGGGTGTGGAGACAAGGCTCAACCGTCCCCAACGAATAATTGACGGAACATTCTTTAATGATCGTGGGGAGGACACTAGATTCCCCAGAATGGAGCTAGATCAAGCCCACACATATATCTTGAGTAATGATACTACATTTAACATATACGCGGCGTAAGTATTTAACTGTTTGAATCAGATCATATCACATCATAATAACTATCTCTATTTAACTGTTGTAAATGATTTTATTCTAGGCTTCACATCCGATATGTCCAGACTATTCTTAAATGCAGAACAAAAAACAAAAGAGTTATGGACACACACTCTAGACAATTCCCTGCATGGCTGAAGGGTGAAGTAAGATTTATTTACATTTCTGATTCGTATATCAAATATGTGCCTGCCAACAGATATTTAAACTATTTGTTTCTTTTCTTAAAGGTTGACCGACGTATTACGAATGGGGTTAACCTGCCTGAAAAAATATGTTTATATGCCAGAGGTCCTTCTAACGTGGTAAAGCGTTATGGAGGCTACTGTATCAACGGCTTTAGGTTTAACACCATCGGTTTCGAAGAGAGACGACAAACGCAAAATAGCGGTGTGTTCTGCTCCTTCTCGCAACTGTCATACGCTAGTTCAAAAGATCTAAATCCGATACAAGGTGAAATCTATTGCTACGGTCAGGTAGAAGACATTGTGGAGATTTTCTATGGGATTAATAATGAAGTCAGACATGTGATGTTTAAGGTTCGTTGGAGTGAACTGAAAAAGGCGAAGGATGACTACGGTTACACACTCGTTAATCTTAACAAGGAAATATATCAGACTGAAAAGTACATGTTAGCTGCTCACGTAAAACAGTGCTTTTATGTCAAAGATATAATGAAAAATGACGAATGGGTTGTCCTTAGGAATCCGCCTAGATCCTACATTCATGAAGCCGTGTCTGATGAAGATCATGAAGATGTTATCTTGGCCGACGAAACAGTTGCTGAGTTTTCCTTGACACAAAATAATCTGGTGGATGAAATTGCACTGGCACGCCCTGATGTACCTGCGGTTATATGAGAACCAAGGCGTAAAATCAAAAAACGAGTCCACGGTAGAGTCGATAAAACTATAAGGACAGTCCTTTTGTCGGCACGCACACGATCGCAGGCTAACCGCACACGGTCGCAGAGTAGAGCCTCAACATCATCATAATAATATAATGCTTGGTTATGATTTAAAAAGAACATTCATGTATCTGTTTGACTGGTTATCATGTATCAGTTTTTGTCATGTATTATAGTATTGCCTTTATATTATCTGTTTGACTGGTTATCATGTATCAGTTTTTGTCATGTATTATAGTATTGCCTTTAAATTATCTGTTTGACTGGTTATCATGTATCAGTTTGTGTCATGTATTATAGTATTGCCTTTATTATTTGTTTGACTGGTTATCATGTATCAGTTTGTGTTATGTATTATAGTATTGCCTTTATATTATCTATTTGACTGGTTATCATGTATCAGTTTTTGTCATGTATTATAGTTTTGTTGGGTACTCATTATGTTTTCAAAGTATAGATGACAAAAGGATTACGTAAGAGAGCGCTTGAGAGACTTATTGGTAGACATTCTGGAGGCGACGCACATGGCTCTACGTCAGGTATTTTTATTAATTTATTATATCTGTACATTTCTATAAACTATTAATACGAGCCTAACATTATTTTTTCACATTTCCTACGCAGGCCGCATCGCTGCTACACATGACGGGCCGCCACAGGACACAGGACGAGGAGATGCTCCACCTGATGCGGAGACACTCGTTGATCCTGCTCAGCATGCAGAGATGCCGCCGTCGCCTCCTCCGCATGCAAATGTATTGGAGGAGCGCCGATTTGAGCCATATAGCGCAGCTGTAGAAGCTGCGCCACTACCGCCGGATTCTATTCCGGATCAGCGAGCCCATGACCCGGCCAAGGTGAAGGAGGATTAGGATGCTTATCATGATTTGCGACTTATCGCACAGCAGAGGTATGAACAAGCAAGGCGTAGATGCCTCGAATTGAAAGGTGTGTATAGATTTTTATAGTTTATCTGTTAATATTTTAATTTGTATTATCGATATTGATTGATTTATATTTCGCCTGAATTTCAAATATTCGTAGGTACCGAGCGACCTACTAGGCGCGGCCGCAGTGGTACCAAGCCACAGAACCTCGTCCCAGATATTCGTCGGAGGGCCGTGATTCGATGGGAGAACGGCGTGCCTGTCGGGCCATTTGCTAACTCTTTTAACAATTTCCTCGCCGCTTTAGCCAGGAGACATGATTTCTTCAACATATATTTGACGTGGAGGTCGCAGCGGATTGATGCGCTGGTGGCTTATTGGCGATATATATGTGTGAGTCATTTATTTTAATTCTCATAATTATTAGTCATTTTATTATTTTGTTTAACACACTGATTTGTATCTCTTTTTTCATTGTATGCTGAAGCGATTTTTCTTTCTTGACGATTACGCTCGTGCCTGGACTTACTGCTTCACGCAAATCAATCTATCGTTCAAGAGGTGGCGGTTAGAGCTGAAGAAAAAATATTTTACTCAAAGAACAGAAGATTGGGAGCGTTACTGGCATCTTGACGAGCGCGTAGATGGAGTTGATTTTTTTGCACTTTGCGATTATTGGGACACGGCCGAAGCTCAGGTATTATTGAAGTATATATCTTTGTTTATTGTTTGAAATTCTATATTATATCTGTTTAACATTCTTTTGCAGGAACAAGCTGAAATAGCAAGGAGGAACCGCAATGCGCCCCGCAGTTACGAGCATCACGGGGGCTCCAGGTCCTTCAGCCAGCATTATCATCAATTGGCGCTTGAGGTATATAATATATTAGCTCTTAGGTTATCAATTTGAGTATAATTTATGTATTATGAGTTAATGATATATGTGAATAAAATAGGGAAGGGGAGAACTCGGGCATTTTGCAGATCGTATTCTGACTGGTTGGAGTCCAAATTACGCCGATGAAGTGAAGAAAGCGCAGAACCGGGATTTGGCTGTAAGTAGCAGTTAATTTGTATATTTAATTTTTATAACAATGCATTTTAAATGTGTTAGAATTGACCGGGTTGTTTTGGTATATCGCAGGAGAAATTACATGCTAAGGTGCAGGAGCAATTATCACAGACTCAGGTCGATTCTAACACTCCGACCCGATTAAGTAGAGAGGAGGAGGATAGCATCATCGAGACGGTCATTGGACCGAGTAGGAAGAACAGATACAGGTGGAGAGGATCCGAGCATCGGCCGTACGAGTCCAGTAGCACCTACGAGTCTGCAGCTCCACCAGTATGCAGTTCTTCTCAAGACCCGACTATGGAGCAGCGGATGAAAGCGATGGAAGATTGGCAGTCGCGTCGGGAGTCGGAGCTACTCCAGATGGCGGAGGAAGAACGGAGGCGTCGGGAGCAGAGGGAGCTGGAATTCACCCAGTTTATATCGACTCTACCTTCTGATGCTCAGGAGGCATATAGGAGACGGTTTTTGGCGGATCAGGTAATATATATATATATATATATATATAT
>BQKN01065528.1:487556-550778 GCA_022839385.1 Asparagus kiusianus | reverse complement strand
TGTGTTGTGGTGTTGCATGTGTTGTATTGTCGTGATCGTTATGTGCGTGCTTGATGTTGGGTTTGGTCGTGGTGGGGGAGGGGGAAGTGTGGGGATTGGGTTGAGCTGGGTACTCGTGCGTGCGTATGTGCATGTCGGTGGAGATAGGTACGGGTGCGTGCGTTGTTAAAAACATGTGTGTGCTTGCGTATAATACATAAATATATGCCATGATACTCTCTCTGAATCATATAACATGTAAGAATATGCCAGGATACTCTCTCTGAATCATATAACATGTAAGAATATGCCATGATACTCTATTATTGCTATACTTGCATGTTATGCCTTGTTGTTTTATAATTTGTTACTTTATTGTAAAATTCAGTTTTTGATGATGTACGTATTGCTCTATAACGTTTTCTTTATTTTTTTAGGCCGGGACTTCTCGACAAGGTGGAGTTGGTGATGAGGATGATGATGATCGGGACTGAGTTTATTTGTTTTAACATTAAAAACAATGGGTGTGCTGTATAAATAACATTATAAATGTTGGGATATTTATTATGTTTTTAGTGTAATAATTGTTATATATGCATGAAATATGTGTTATATATGCTTGTGTTGTGTAATATATTGTACAGGTTATTGTTGTAAAATATATTGTACAGGAATTACGCTTTTTTCAAAACAAATTTTAAAAAAATTTCTGTTTATTTTTAGCGACGGAAATTCCGTCGCTAAAAGTTGTTTTAGCGACGGAAAATTGACACGGCAGATGAGTTTTCAGCGACGGATTTTCCGTCGCCAATATTTATTGGCGACGGACAACTATATAGCGACGGAAATCAGGCGACGGACATACGGTCGCCAAAAGTTGTATTAGCGACGGAAAATCCGTCGCCAAAATTAATAGCGACGGTCAAGTATATAGCGACGGAAAATACCGTCGTAAAAAAATAATACATAAACGACGGATTTTCTGTCGCTATATATCCGTCGCTATTAATTAGCGACGGATTATCCGTCGCTAAAAGGAGCTTTACCTACCCTCATAATAGTGACAGAGTTTTAGCGACGGAAATTCTTTTTTTCCGTCGCTAAAACTTTTGGCGACGGAGTTTCGACTTTTAGCGACGGATTTGTCCGTCGCTAAAAGTCCTGTTTCCAGTAGTGAAAAGAGATAATGAAAACCAAAATGATATCATTTCCATTCAATATTGTCAAAGGTGAAAACAATTGAAAGGAAAATGATACAAATTTATTCCTCCGCCAAAAATAGTGCAAATCCTAAGCATCGGGGCTCATCAGTCTAAAAGACTTGAGCTTAGATTTCAGCGCCGATATTTTCTCCTCACGAGCCTTTTTGACTTCTTCTGTTATCTTGCTCTTGAGCTCCTCTTCATTTAGTGTAGCTTCTGCAATCTCTCGCCTAATCTTGTCGGCAGCAACAATTTCATCTCAATAGCCTTTGAAAAGTCCATCACAGTAAGCAGCTAATCCCTTTATAACTTTCATGTCACCCGCTAATTGAGCAGTTATCTGAGACTGCTCAACACCAGCACGGGTAAGTTCTATTGTAGTATCCCGAATACCTGCAGCAAAACTACCCAGGTCCACCTGCACTTGGAGATGTTCCCCACGCAGGCGGGCCATACGAGATTCTGTGTCAGACAGACTTTTCTGAAGAACCTCTTGCTGTTGTGCTTTCAAAGCCTTAGCCTGAGAAAAAGCCTGGTCCACTTCTGGCCCTATGTCGTCACGCTGCAGCATTGAAAGGAATTCCAATTCATATTCCAGAATAATGATGCCCTCGCGACAATTCTCGGTCCATAATGCATCCCCCTGGTTTTTAATCTTAGCTAGCAGGTGGGGTTCAAAAACCTTGAAGCTCACATCCCCGAGACTAACAACATCGATAGTTATTTGCATCCAACGCTCTAGTTGTTCGATGAGCTCCCTCAAAGTTTCGGAGCTTGGAGGTGGAGCAGTCGGATAAATAAAGCAATTCGCATAATCAGTGCGAGTGGGGGTGTGCGCGGCTTCAGATGATAACTTTTCGGCCATATTTAACGCTGAGCCTGAGATAGCCGGTTCCCGCCCACCGGTTATCATGCCAAGACCAGGAGGAGCAGCTTGAAGCATAGTATCCCCTCTGTCATCAGGAGATGCAGCACGTGCCGATTTTATCACATCCCCCATTAACTTAGCCCTTTTTGAAGTTTTGGCCATGACAGGCAATCGTTTACGCACCCTCCTGTCATACTCGCCTTGCTCAGCAGCAGAAAGAGCCTTCTTACCCGATCTTAAAGAACGAGGTTCAGGAACCGGCACTTCTGCAGGAATCTCCTCAGTCGTCTGTTCTTCGGGAGAATTAGCAATCGGTGTTCCCTCTTCGATCCCCGTAGGAACCTCTTCCTCAGAAGGTTCTATGGTGGGCAACTCCCTACGAGCTTCAATGGCTCCGGTGGCTTCCCGTTCACAGGATAGATATTCTTCTATCCCTGGCAAACGAGTACTTGAAGACCCACTCCTCGAATGATACAACTCCCTAATCTCATTTATACAGGAAGTGTAAATATCATAATCAGGGATTTGGGAAACCTCTTCAAACCAGATGCGAAAATCGGCAACAGTGGAATTGCCAGGCGGTGAATTGGGTAAAGTAAATTACGCATGGGTTCCCCCGGTGGAAAAGAAGTACCATGCGCGAGCTCCTTCATACAAATTCCCAATTTGAGCCAATGTCGGGTTAGGATTGCCAACGTAAAGCTGGTCATATCCGAATTGCCTAGCGAATCTAGAAGGCATGTAAGGCTCGATGATGCACTTCTCCTGCAAGCGATAGACCAGGTAGCCCAACCTGATCATAAGAAGCCAGCTAAACGTACCCTCTTCCAAAGAAGACGAACCCTCAAAAAGCAAGTCCATGAAGAGGGCACCTTCCACGTCAACTCCGTCAAAGTTAGGAGCACAACAGAAAATCCGGTAATTGTCTTCCTGGGATAGAAGTTGTCGAGCTCTGACTATATAAGAATTAGTCCACGTGGCCGACTCTAATTTTTGTATAAAGGGAATATAAGCGTCATCACCCTCGTATATTCCCGTCATCAACGTGGGGCGATGCAACACGAACCAGGCCGCTAAATACGTATAAGGTGCTGGTATGCGTGGTTGAGGAGTTCTCCCGGCTTTCTTCTTGGTAGCTTTGGTTCCTGAAGTGCTGAGAAGTTCTGAGGTCAACATCCTTAGACCATTCTGTATGCAGCTGACCATAGCAGTAAGGAGACTCACAGGTCTCCCATGCGCTAGCAAAGTAGCTGGGTACACAACGTCAGCTAATATTGCCTCAATTGGTTTTGACGGTACGACGCACCGCTTCAACCAAACCATAAGGAAGCCCGCAAGAAGAGCCGTGTCAGAAATAGGGACTGTGGCTTGGTGGAGGAAACTTTCAAATTCGACACCAACCTCGAAATCATCTTCTGCATGCTCTGTTTTGTAGGTGGCATTAGAAGCCTTAATTCGAGCTTTGGCCTCCTTGGGAGAGATAGCTGCAACACGAGATACGGCTACGTCTCTCCGGTTTAAGTTCTGAAAAAGGTATTCTGCCCACGTGGTATGCATAATGCCCCCTCCACGCATCCTAAAGACTTGGGTACATATGTGGAAGTGACACATCAAATCCTAGAAAGTAGCGTAAATTTCCGGGTGAGCCACCTTCAGTAAGGAAAGCTCCTTGGTGGTGGGGATGAACTCCTCGTAGGGCGTTTTTCCAAGTGGTAACCCCGATACTACTTGCATCTCATGAAGAGCAAAACCTAACTCTCCTGCAGGTGTGAAGAATGTACAACTGTCTAGGTTATATTTCTCCAACATAGCGAAGAAATTGTGATAACTCTGCACGACACCCCGTCAGGTAGCTAACACTGGAACCGTAAGACCTGATCGAGCGAGTGACTCCTTAAGCTCCTCAAGAACGAAATCAACCATACGGGTCCACCAACCTCCTTCTCTAGAATAAACCCATCCTAGGGATCTGAACATCTGGGTGGAGAATTCACCCCGAGCTGCAATGAATTGACGAATAAAGATGTTCGCTGGACGTGGCATCTCCCGAATCGGATCCTTCTTCTCAAATAAACCGGGGCTCAACCCCTTGAGTTGCCCCCCGATTTGTGTGTGAGCCCGCTGACCAAATCCAAACGACACATTCTCTTTCTCTTTGATTATGTTGAAGGTCGAACCCCGACGACAGCTTGCATTCAAAAAGTAAGAGAGTGGGTACATCCTTTTCATGTTTGGAAGAAAAAAGAAGCGATTGTCAACTCTCCGCAGCAACTTTGAATCTTCTGCACGTATGAAGTGATCACCAATTGGTATACAATCTCCGAATATGAACGCTGGTTTGTAAAATTGACCACGACTGACAGGAGTCTCCATGTCTAAGTCAGTGATCAGAATCCTGAGAGTAGAACATCGTGGGAACTTAATTATGTCTGCCCTTTCCGAGTCAGAGGAAGTACACAACGAAATCCTATTTTAGAGACTAAAAACTTCATCCGTGTCAGGTCCGCCAATATACCCAAAATGGTGCTCTTGCGAAAGCGGCATGTTTGGAAAAAGCACTGCACAATCCAAAGCAGAGGTTAGCAGTTAGAAGCAAGCTGTTAACATAAATACATAATTTCGAACGCGAAGGTCGAGTCTCGCGAGGGTCGAACCTCATGATGAAAAATTTAAACGCGAGAGTCGAGACCCACATGGAATCCCAACTCCGCGTTTTTATCGAACAGGAACGAGTCATCGTTCTCGTTATCAGAAACCCATCTAGGGTTTTCAAAGAACTTGCCAAGGCAAGTTATTTCGGTAGACACTTACCACGACAGGGAACCCCCCACGGCGGTGGTGACGATGACGATGTTCCCGCACGAACAAGAACACCGCCGGCATCCTCAGCCGACGGCGTGTCGGAAGTCGCTCCGACGACTTTCTTGGAACTAGAACCCATTCTCCGAGGCTCCATCAACACAGTCGATCGGAGGAAAGGTTTTTGAACGAGGAAGACGGAGTTCGTTGGAGATCTCGCCGAAATCAAATGAGAGCTCTCGTTCTTGGAAATAGCCGAAAGTTTAGAGAGTCAAATGACTCTTGACGTGACCACTCAGGTCTATTTATAACAGCCGTCAAGCTGTTAAGATGGTACAGGATTCTAGGAGTGGATCCCAACCATCTTTGAAATGCGAAGTTCACAACCGCGTTCAAATTCCCAAGCATGAGGCTCAAGCCAGCGTTACGAAGGCCTGTAACGCCGCGTTTCAAATCTCAAACGCGGAGGTCACCTTAGCGTTACAATTCTTCCAAATGAAGAATTTACACTTGTGTCTTCAAACACGACACTTATTCCTCGAAGTCATAAGTCCTCTCAACGGAGTATTAATCAAAACCTCTGTATCTCCTCAGCAGAATTAAAATTCTTATTGGGTTAATGATTCACCCCAAACGATCGTCCTCACCACAGGGTTTAAGCCGGCATCAAACACCAGTGTGGCTATAACTCCTCTGTCAGAATCCACTTATCGATTCTTATTAACAGAACGATAAGTCTTCAAAATCACCCAGGTTATTGTCAATTTATTAGCTCCCTCCAGCAGAGCAATGAATAACCGTTTATCAACTCTTTTCAATGGGGTAATAAGACTCCCCAAAATCTTGTTCAAATTACAAGTATTACAATTCATCGCTCTGATGACAAAACACTTAGCAATTCTCCCTAGCGAGACATAAAAATATTTTCCCCACACACGTCACGTTAAAACTACACCTCTGACAAAACCAACTTATCGACTCTCCCCAATAGAGTGATAAGTCCTCAGAATTGCCTCGATCACAATCTTTCTCATGTCACGTTAAAATCACACCTCTAACAAAAACTAACTTATCGACTCTCCCCAATAGAGTGATAAGTCCTCAGAATTGCCCCGATCGCAATCTCTCTTATGTCACGTTAAAATCACACCTCTGACAAAAACCAACTTATCGACTCTCCCCAATAGAGCGATAAGTCCTCAGAATTACCCCGATCACAATCTCTCTCATGTCACGTTAAAATCACACCTCTGACAAAAACCAACTTATCGACTCTCCCCAACAGAGCGATAAGTCCTCAGAATTGCCCCGATCGTAATCTCTCTCATGTCACGTTAAAATCACACCTCTGACAAAAATCAACTTATCGACTCTCCCCAATAGAGTGATAAGTCCTCACAATTGCTCCGATCGCAACATCTCTTCCTGTTATGTTAATCTCTCACCTCTAATAGTCTAAACCTTCTTATTTGAACCCTTTTTATCTCACCATATAAGAGATGTTCTCATAAGATCCCCAATTAACTAAGTACTTTTCAGAACTATCCCTAGTGATAATGAGGAAAAGTTCGGAATCTCCCCACAGGAAAAAGTCCACACCAAATTAAAATTACACCTCTGGCGTCTATAGACTTCTTTCAGTGTTTAAAGTCAAAATAACACAGGAAGAATTCTACTCTTTAGCTCTGTTCCGGGAGAATGATTCAACATTGATCCCAAACATTGTGAAGTTTTCTAGAGTTATCTTAAATGATGATAAAGGAAACTTTCTAAATCCAGGCTATCAGGGAAATTGATGTTAAGTCATGGATACACCTCGGGCATTTCTCGTGATTTGTTGCCCAAAATCAAAATAATGACAAAAAAATAAGGGACCAATATCACTTTTTTTATTCAAGAGATAGAAGAAAGTGATACAAAACAAACTTGTTCTTGTCAAAAGAACATTATAAAAACCAAATTCATTCACGCATCAAATCAAAAGAGATAAGCTGATCCTTAACTTCTGCTAACTCCTCCTCGTGAGTAGCTCGCACCATGGCTTCAGCCTTCGCTCGGAGTTCATCCTCACTGGGTATGATGGTGGCCGCCACTTCGTTCCTAGCCTGTTCTAGGGCTTGGGCCTGTATATGATATTCCAAAGTACCACTTGCATTCTGGGTACTAAGGATATTGACAATGCTTTCTTTGCGAGAAAGTTCAGCCTTCAATCGTAGGACTTCGGCTTCAGCTTCAACAAGTCTGTCCTGAAGCGAATTCATAGAAGCAGTTGAGCGTTCTAGTTCTTCATGCTTCCGAATGTTACGCTCACGAAGCTCTGTGATCTAATGCTCTTTCTCAGCTAAGTCCCGTTCCATCGCTTCTCGACGAGCTGCTTCTGCGACCTAAAAACCAGCCAAAGTTGACATGATTTGCGGCTGAAGCTCTTTGTGGCCCAATGTCTCAAAGCGTTATAATTGCTCTTCCAAATGGAGAATAATCTCTGAACAGTGCTCGAACCACTGAGTGTTGCCCACACTCCTGACTCCATTCAAGCCTACCTCCAGAAGAGGTCGAAAGGAGTTCAGAGTTCCTCGACCATTCACCATGTACTCAACTACCGTCTTTGTCAGGCTATTTAGATATACAAGAGAGATCTAAAGGAATTCAGGTGCGTCAGCGAGACTAGAAACCATAGCCAGAGACACCCCTCTAGCCATCGAGATCGACGCAGGTGACCCAGGTGCCGAAGCTGCAGAAGCAATTGAAATGTTCAATTGCGAAGGACTTGAAGTCAGAGCCATCAATGCCTTCGCCTGAGAAGAGCTGGGCCCAGCCTCTGTTGGGACGAATGAGATCTTCATCAATGCTTTCGATGAAGTGTCCACCGCAGAGGAGTCATGCAAGGTTTGCTCCTGCAAAGGAGCTGACACCGGCACGAGCTGTTGTTCCAAAGGAGGAGTCACAACTGTAGTCTCAGGTAACGCGGCAGGTGAAACAGTTGCTGTGGGTGAGCCGGGTAAATGTTGCTCTAGTAAAGGAGTCGACGCCGGCGCAGGTTCTTGCTCTAAAGGAGCAGCAAAAGTAGTCCCAGGAGTAGGTGAACCTGTACGAAAAAATGGTCGGAACGCGGAAAAAGCATGTGGAAGAAGTCGAAACAAACCAAGCTTACCGGTGAGATAGAAAGGAGTATAACCAGATGCTTTATCAGATGGAGCCTTGGGAGCATCATCAAAAATGGTTATGTCGTCCATGGAATTATGCTCTTCATCTTCTACATCATCACCTGGCAAGTTGCTAACTTCAGCATCCTCACCACCTCTATCTTCGTCAGCTTCATCACCAATCGAGGAGCCTTCATAATCAACGCTCCTCATCATCCTGAGTAGCTGAAGGTTCGGTAAGGTTTGTGCCAGCAGCTGGTTTAGCCATAAGTCCCGTTGTCGGACTAGGACTTAAGCCACCAGCTTGCGACATTAGTGCTGAAGGAGGAGGGGATGGATTCTCTTCGAGACCCCCGGGTTCTAATGCAGGAGACTAAGGAAAGTCCATCACCGGAGCAGATTCTGCATCTGCAGCCATCAATTCGTCCTCTTCGTCCTCGGGGGGATGGTAAGAAGAAGCTTCACTTGATAAGGCTGGGCCATGAGAACGAAGTCCAGTCCTATGTGGCAGGCCTGCAACGGAAGATTCCTGTTGTTCTTCATCTTCAGCAGCTCTGATGGCATCGGCCATCAACTTGGATTTTTTCTGGCCTTTAGAAGGAGGAGGATCAACCATCAACTTCCGACGGATCTGTTTATCGTATCGGCCGGCTTCATCCGCAGAGAGTTTTCTTTTCCCCGCTGCTCTCGTCGTGGGAGAATCAATTACTCGTTGCTCTTCCCTTGGAACAGGCTCAGCTGTTTGTTCCTCTTCCTGTCCAGCAGGCTGATTCTCAATGGATAAAAATTCGTCAATCCCTCTCAAGCAAGATGTCTTTGACCCCCTCCTTAAAGCATACATATGCCTAATGTCTTTCAGGCAAGATGTATTCAAGTTGTAATTGGAAATCTGGGAAGCGGCGAAATACCAATTGCAGAAGCTTATGGAGGTATAGGAATTGGGTGTTTTGTGGGGAAGCCTGAAGGTCGCTTTGGTACAACCTGCCACAGAATAGTACCAAACCCTAGCCCCTTCATATATGTTGCCCACAGCTGAGAGCAGAGGACGAGGGTTCGAAACGTACAACTGGTCATACCGAAATTGGCGGGCGAACCTATAGGGCTGGTAGGGCTCGAGGAAATAGTGAGCGCCTTGCTAGAAGATCAGGTAACCTGGCCTGATAGAGAGCAGCCAATGGAAAACACCCCCGCTCAGCTGAGTGAATCCATTAGGACCCGCTACGTCCTGATATTCTACTCCATAGACGTCGCCTTCAATATCGGGGAAACAACACCATATATGGTAGTGGGTGTCCCGTGACAAAATCTGGCAAATTCTAACCATATATCCCCTTCCTATTTTACAGATTCTAATCGTTGCACGAATGGGATGAATGAGTCTTCCGGGGGAGAGGCTACACTCATTAAAGGAGGGCAGTGGAGCACGTACCAAGCCATCAGATACATATACGGCAACAGCACCCTGGGATTGGGAGTTTTGAAAGCCTTGTTGCCCCCAGACTCCACCTCGGTAACATTAATGAAATCTAAGGCCAACTCCCGCAGTCCATGCTGCAAACGGCCCACCATGGCATAAAGCAGATTCAAGGGCCTCCCATGCGCCAAGAGAATAGCAGGGTAGATCACCTCAACAGCAAGTGCATCGATCGGCCTAGTAGGAACGACGCACCGCTTGAGCCACAGCATTAAGTATCCAGCCAAAAGCACTGTATCAGAAATAGGAAGCAAGGCTTAGTAGTGGAAACTCTCAAATTCCGTATGAGCCGGGAAAACATCTTCCTTGGCCTCATTAGTGTAGTGGGAAGTAGCATCGTCGATTCGGGCCTGGACCTCCTCCAAAGTGCTTCCAGATAACTTGGTCACTGAGGCTCCCTTATTGGTCAAGTTTTGGAATAAATATTCCGCCCAAGACATTTGCTTAATGCCGCTTCCTCGAGCCCCTGTCTGCTGCATACAGATGTGGAAGTAACACATGACTTCCCAGAGAGTGGAGTAAATTTCAGGGCTGGTCTTCTTCAAAATTTTAAGTTCCGCTGACCCCGGAACAAATTCTTCGTACGGTAAATCCCCAAGGAGAAGACCCGAGACTTCATGCATCTCGTGAAGAGCGAAGCCTAACTCCCCCACAGGGGTGAAGAAAGTGCAAGTCTCAGGATTATACTTCTCCAATATAGAGAAGAAATGAAAGTGGCTTTGGACAATCCCAAACTTAGTGGCCCGCACAGGAATCTGCAATCCAGCTCGAGCAAGAGGGACTTCCAATTTCTCCAAAACAAACTTGGTCATCCGGGTCCACCACCCCGTCACCAGAGAATGAACCCAGCCAAGAGTTCTAAATCCTTGCGCGGGAAACTCTCCTTTCTTTGCCAAAAACTTCTTGATAAAAGTGTTCGCCGGACTGGCCACTTCACCGACGGGATACTCCTTAGCAAATAAACCTGACCGTAAAACTGTCACCAGTCGGTTGTAACCAACTGTGCGGACCCTTTGAAAAGTCAGGGTTCCAAGAATGACTCCATCCTGATCTTTAACCAGGGGCCAATCCATAAAGTGAAGAGCTAGATCGATTACACATAATGTAGGACACTTGTCTGCTATTGATTGGAGATTATTTTTTAGCACTAAAACGGCTATAGCACAACCATACTAATAAAACACTAAGATTATAAATAACAATGATTTATTATACTTACAATAACTCAACAATCCAACAATAATGCCAATGCTAATAGCTAATGCAAAAATAGCTAAATTCAATATAAATCCTAATTTATTCTCTATATCTTTCTGCGCCACAATCTTCTTCCTCAAAATTTCAATTTTTTATTGCATTGGACATTCTCTCTTCATGAAACAAATAATTCCTTGAGCTCTCGCCAATTAAACTAGAGTTTTTACTTTCATTCTCCAGTGTACTTTTCGAATGAATCCATTTGAAATAGTTACAACTGCCTCCAACTTTATCCCACATCGAACACCCAAAAAAATTCCTACATTTGCTTTGTTCCTTCTTTGACATTCTAACTACAGATCTTCTCCCACAATGACAAAGGGGTTTATTGTCTAAACTAGAGCTTGAACTTATTTCAATTTGGAGAAATGAAAATTAGTGTTTATAAAAGGGATCCTAGGGGTTGACATTTAAGAAGAGTCTTGAGCAATGGGAGGAGTGGAGAAGGAGGAGTTTTGTCCAATTTAGGGTTTTTGAGTACAGAGGGGTTTTTCTTCAATTTGGGTACCGAAGGTGGAAGGTGGTGGGGGACCGGCCAACTCTAGAGTTTATAGAAACATTAAGTGTTTTCTAATATTGTTTGGCTTAGTATCAAGCACAAAGTCTGGTGTTTGGTGTTTGGTGTTTGATACCAAGCACCAAGCACTAGTTAGAGGAATCTCAATCATAAATATGAAAAAGATTATTTCCATGGAAAGTATCACACGTGGTATATTTTTCTTTGTACTTCACAATTTTAGATGTATGGTTGAGATCCATCCATCTCAGTATTAAATATTAAGTTTATGCTTTTCATAATTTGAATTGACTGATATGACTGCTGAGGAGTTGTTGGCTACAACTAGGAATTAATGAGCTTGAAATCAAGGCCAGAACCAAATTAATCAAACTATTTGATAAGAATAAGAAAAAATTGCTTCAAGGCCCCAAAATCCAAAAGGTGATGTGCTAATGTGTTGCAACCCCCAACTTTTTTCCAAATTATGTCACAGCCCCTCCAACTCATAATTATCACATTCTTATATGTTTTTAACCTAAAATCCTAACTTTACCCCCTCCCCATTTCTTCTTCAATCATCTTCCCTCCAACCTAAGCCCCTAAACACCAGAAACCCAAAAACCCAAAGCCCCAGCAAACCCCCATCCTCCTCTCTGGCGAACTCCCCGACCCCCGCGCACTCTCACTCATCCTCTCCTCAACCTCACCCCTCTCCTTCCCTATCTTCCGTTCACAAATTTACTCACCTGCATCAAGATGAGGGATGGCGAGCAGCCCCAAGATGCCATGTGTCGGCCCGAAGGATTAGTCTGTCAGGTGGCAGAAGTGACGAGGGAGGCCGGAGTTAGGTTAGCAAGGGAGAACGCGTTGTCGAGGTATCTAGCATGGTCATCGACGGAGATGCGGGGAGAATGTGCGCGTTCACGTACCTGAGGATGTCGTCGGATTTGTTTCAGCCGAAGAATTGGAGGAAGTTCGTAACATGTTATCCACAGCACGTAACACGTTAACTATTAAAGTTAACATGTTAACTATTATAGTTAACATGTTAACTATTTTAATTAAGATGTTAACTATTATAGTTAAGATGTTAACTATTATATATAAACTAATAACTATTATAGTTAACATGTTAACTATTATATATAACTCATAGTTGACATATTACAAATAACAGTTAACATATAATGGATTAATATTAACAGTTTACTAAATATAGTTATCAATTTAGCCATTAAGGTTAACATATTACGTATTATAGTTAAAATTTATCAGTGTAACTTAACAAGCGAACTGCGAAAGTTAGCATGTTATCAATGTAACTTAACAAGCGAACGGTTCCCTCAAGTTGAGATTGCCGATTATGAGTTGGAGGGAATAATTGGGGTTTTCTAAAAATAAAATACTTGGGGTTGTTTTGCAACATTCCATCAATTTGAGGTTTTTTTAATAGTTAACCTCATATTTATCACCTTAAAATGTACCCCTATTTTGTCTCCTAACTTACTTATATTACTCCACACCCTGTATTTCCCCCTTATCCTGGTCCAACACACTACCCTCTCTCTCAATCAAGATCCATCTTCTATTATTATTAGCAGCGACTTCCATATCTCTAGATCTTGATACTCTCAGCATCTCCTGAATCTTTGCCTCCACTTTCGGATCTGGGCTTTTTTCACTATCGATTCGAGAGTTTTAAGGCCATCTCTCGGTGAGAGGTGAAGGATATGAAGGGAGAATGGGGGCGAAAATGGTGGGAAATGGCGCTGGAAGCAGCAGCGGAGGCGACGGTGCTTCGATCAGTCGGCGACCGATTATGAGTTAGAGAAGGAGGAGGAGGCGTTGAAGGCGAGGAGAAGAAGAAGTTGGGTTTTGGGGGAGATGACAATGATGTTGGGGAGGGGTAAAGTTGGGATTATGGGTAAAAACATATAATATTGGGCTAATTGTGAGTTGTAAGGGTTTAGGTAATTTTTTTTTTAAATTAGGACTTGCAGCACATAGCTAATAGTACGAGAGGTTGGGGCAATTTGGTTTTTGGTGAGGTTGGGGCATTTTGGTTTTTGGTTTTTAGATTTTGGGGCCTGGTAGCAATTTTTCCCAAGAATAAACAGAATTGAGAGAAATAACTTGATAGTTTAACTGTGTCACTTTATAGTTTAACGGCGTTAATTAACAAGCTTAACATATCAGATTTTGGCGCGAAACTCTAACTTAAACCGTCACTCTTTATTATCATTAGTCATATGAGATTTTATTCACACATTCATATCCTAACAATGACACTCGCCTTTGATGTGATATATTTTCATGAGAAATAGATTGTAATGAAGTTTGGGATTATTAGCGTTCAATCAGCCAATTTGCGTCTTGATAGAAACAAGAACATGCGTTTGAATACTATGAAACAAAAAGGATGTTTGAAGGTAAGTAAGATTTGATCGGTTATGACCATTAGCGATTGATTTATGTACTTATTTATTTATTTATTTATTTATTACATAGTTTGTAAAGGGGCAGCGCATGATCAAAAGTGCATGAAGTTTTTTTTAAGTGGGGGCCACAACATGTGCGTGTGGCCCTTTTCTCCACGTGAGCGTGAGGTGTTCCCGAGAACATCCGAGTTTAGCAGGCAGGCCCATCCGAAACATCTCTTGCACCTATATATAAACCCTATTAATCGGCCTAGGGTTGTGAGCAATTAGAGGGTGCATGTACGAAAGTGCAAAGGGGGGTTTTTTTCCGGCGGTGGGCGTGTGCAAGGCAGAAGAAAATTTAGCAGCTGCAGGAGAAAAAGTATGCAGGCAGAGGGAAAAGCCGCCGACTATGCAATGGTCTCTTTTGAGGAAGATATTTGTGTGAGGGATTTGAGAGCTTGGTTGAGGGTTTAGGTTGTGAGATTGTAAATCCTAGTTGTATTCTCTCCCTCTAATAGTAGATCCCCTCCCCCACCTTCTTGTCCTGTGGACGTAGATAATTTGCCGAACCACATAAAATTAGTTTATCTCGCTTTTGTGATTTGTAATAGCTTATTTAAGTTCCCTCGATAGGTCAGTCCTAAAACTGATGAGAGAAAGAGCTGATATCCCACTTTGTTAAGATATTTTACTTCGGTTCTTGTTTCCTTAGTAGAACGGGAATTCCTATTACGACCTGACTCTTTTGTTGTGCTGCCAAGGTACTACCGAAATTTCTCTTGTGCGTAACAAGTGGTATCAGAGCCCAGATTTTAGATCTAAGGTTTTTGGAATTAGGTGGAAGAAGATTCTTATGTGAAGCTTGGTTTTTGGAGTTCTAGGATTCGGTGAAGATAGCATTAGGAGTTGCCGTTGGAGATTTCGTTTTCCTCATGTGGACAGAAGATCTATTTGGAATCTGATCTAGGGTTTCAGTTGGGTAATTTTTAATTTCTATCAAAGTTTGATTTTTTCTCTATAACTTGGAGTTAGTTTGCAATGGGAGAAGAAGGTGAAAGTAGCAAATCGATGGCGAGTACAGTTTAAGTTGGTTTTCAGAACACCAAATTTAGTGTGGTAAAGTGTGACGGTAAAATCAACTTTGGTTTGTGGATGAGTGATATACATGATGTGCTCAATGCTCAGAACTTGGAGGAGACCATCATGGTCCACGAGAGACCACCAAAATATGAAGAGGCGATATGGGAAAAGATGAATATGAACGCTTGTAGGGTGATCAGGTCCTGTTTGGAACAGAACCAATGTGCATTCTGCAAGGAGCAGGGACATTGGAAAATAGATTATCCAAAATCAAAGAGAAGGAGAATAGCAAGAAAAGGGCCTGAATGCCAATGATGTGAATATTGCAAAAGGCGATGATTCTGATGATTCGAGCTTTTCTCTACTGATTACTCCGGAGGTGAACCACTTGGATGCATCAAATTGGATGCTTGATTCTGACGCTACCTATCATGTGACCCCTAGACGAGATTGATTTGTATCTTTTGAGAAGCTCGATGTGGAAGTTGTAGTTATGGGAAATGATCAGTCCTGTGGTATTTGTGGGATAGATACTGTGAGGATCCATATATACGATGGAGTAGTTTGTGAATTAAAGGAGGTAAGATTTGTTCCTCAGCTGAAGAATAATCTTATTTTTGTTGGAGCTTTGGAGGCGAAGGGATTCAATGTGACCTTTGAAAATGCTGTAGCGAAGGTTACTAAGGGATCTTTGGTGGTGATGAAGGGAGTTCGCAATCAAAATTTATACTATCGGAAGGGGAGCACCGAGATTGTCCAGGTAGCTTCAGGGATTTCAGAGGCGGACATGAGCAAACTTTGGCATTATAGGTTGCGGCACACAGGTGAGAAGTTACTGCAGGCGCTGTGCAAGCAGAGACTATTAAAGAGAGCAAAGAGTGGGAAGATTGAGTTTTGTGAGCACTGTGTTCTTGGCAAAAAGGCAAAAGTGAAGTTCGAGACAACCATTCATCAGACGAGGGGCATTCTGGACTATGTACACACAGACGTTTGGGGTCCTACCAAGACTGCATCACTTGGTGGTCGATATTGGTTCGTCACGTTCATTGATGACTATTCTAGGAGATGTTGGGTGTACACCATGACAAAGAAGAGTGAAGTCCTAGATATATTCGTGGAGTAGAAGAAGAGATTAGAACTGCAGACTGGGAGAAAGATCAAGACGTTATGATCCGACAATGACGGTGAGTACACATCGGACCCCTTTCTGCAGCTATGTCGAGACGAGGGCATAGAGAGACACTTCACGGTTAGTCATACACTATAGTAAAATAGGGTGGCAGAGAGGCTAAGTCAGTCTTTGCTGGAGAAGATCCAATATTTATTATCGTAGAGTGGTTTGAAGAAGACCTTTTGGGCTGAGGCATTTACATATGCGAGCCACCTCATTAATAGGCTGTCTTCATCTGCGATTGAGGGGAAGATCCTTATGGAAATATGATCGGGAGAGCCAGCACATGACTATGACCAGCTTAAAGTATTTGGGTGCCCTGTATTTTATCATGCGAAAACAGATAAATTGGAACCTCGAGCTAGGAATGTCATATTTGTAGGATTCAAGCGTGATGTCAAGGGATACAAGCTATGTGATCCAGTTGATAGAAAGATTGTGCTGAGTAGGGACGTCACATTCGATGAGGCTTCTATCTTAAAGCTTCCCAGCTCTTATCAGGTAGAGAGCGACCCGACAGAGGAGATATCATAGGTGGTGGAGATCGATATAGCTTCACAGTATCCAAATGATGCAATATCCATTAGAGTGCCGACTGAGGTGACGTCAGGCAAGCATGATAGTGACACGGAGGATACGCGTACTGATGTGCAAGATCAGTGACCGACGGCTCAGGTTCAGATTCTATTGTGGTTCGGAGACAGAGGAGAGACATACGGATGCTAACATGTGTTTTCGTCGAAAGTTGATGCTATTGTGGAATTCATTATATCTTCGATCGATTAAAACGAATTCAAAAGAAAATAGTCTTTTTATAAGACCTCTTTTACACAATAAAATAGAAATTACAACTTTCTAGAAAATAACACAAATATCGTTTATCGATTCTTGTTTTGTGGGACTTTGCCTATGACGGGAGTGCTTTGGCTCGTGGACCGCTGATTCATAGATCGTGAGGGTCTTTGGTATTCTTTCTTCGTTTAGAAGCACGAATGAAAATCAGTGAATATCTTATCAACGTAAGATGGACACTCTTCTCAAGATTAAGTCAAAGCTTAAATCTTAAGGAATCAAAAGGGGCCCAAGTATTCTGCTCTCTCTCTGCTCGAATATGCTCCAATCTCTTTCAATCTACTCGATCCTCGTAAATAATGGTCCTAGGGGGGTATTTATAGCCTCCAGGAGAAGTTCAACTGAAAATATAGCGTTTCGGAGAAACGGTGCCTGCGAGACAGTGTTTGCTGTCTCGACGGCCGAGATAGTGTTTGCTGTCTCGGCTTCCGAGATAGTAAATACTGTCTCAGAAAACTCAAACTGTCTGACGGTTTCTATTATAACTGCCTTCCCACGTTTCAAACTCCGTTATTTTGATAGTTATTCATGTGATTCTTGCCCATGATGTTTTCCACATTCTTTGACAGTTAATGAACACGTGTCATGCAGTTATTTCAACAACTTTTGATCATTTTAGAGCTGTCTCACGTGTGAGATAGTCAATACTGTCTCGCGTGCGAGACAGCCATCACTGTCTCGCACTGTGAGATAGTCTATACTGTCTCGCCATGTGAGACAGCAAACACTGTCTCGCACAGCGAGATAGTATAAACTGTCCCGCGTGTGAGACAGTCGACACTGTCTCGATTCTTTTGAAATAGTGTAAGGTCACCTTTTGCCTTCTCGTTATCTTGAGCTGTGTTCGGATATCTATTAGCAATTTTTGACACCTACAGATACCTCCTCAAAAGTATTCCAGACTTGTTCTTTTATAGAGGGGTCTGGGACACTTTGGATAAGACAGGTCTGACTCATAGTCTCTTCAATATTTGTTTGAGTAGATCGTGTAAAAAGACCCGTAAATGGCTTCAACTCTTGACCTCCTTATTTCTCAATCTATTCAGTGCTTTGTTGAATAATTAAGATTCTTCCGGTACTACGTTTATCGCCTGATCGTTGTCGAGATCTTGAACCGAAGCTGGAATTTGTATTTGTGCATTCAGCTTCTGTCGCCAAATTGATATTGGATTGTTTATCACTGTATCAGTCTTCATAAGAATATAGTTTATACTCATGTATTTTTTTCTGAGTTTTCAGGAAATAGTTTAACCTCATATACCCATTGGGAGGTCATCAGGTTATCCTTAATAATATTCTGAGTAATATTCTCCAGAAACTTCCTGTCGAATGTAGAAAAATAGTTTAGACTCGTGTACCTGTTGGAGTATCTGAATTAGGATGAAAAGCACCATCCAATGGCACATTCTGCCTAAGACAGTTATCACCGTCTCGCTCAGCGAGATAGTGTTATCTGTCTTGCGATGCGAGACAGTTAATACTGTCTCGCACGGCGAGATAGTTATACTACCTCGCACGGCGAGACAGTGAGTACTGTCTCGCTGTCCGAGACAGTGAATACTGTCTCGGACTGCTGGGTCGGGGGTATAAAACCCCGACTTAGGGTTTTTTAGGGGTTTTCACGTTGAATTTGAAGCGGTTTTTTGGGCGATTTCCAAACAGTTTTCGACGAGTTTTTCGCCTTTTTTCTTCTTTTTGTTTCTGATTTGGGGTAGATCTCCTGCTTGGGGGAATTTCATTCGAGGTTTGAAGGTTTGTTCTCCCTCTCCCCTTTGAAATTTCAATGTCCTTTGATTCTTCCCCATGCATGCGGTCTTTCGGGACTTATTTGGTGCTATCTTCGTCGATTCTAAGCCCAAAACCCTAACTTTCTCATTGGATTTTGACAGGTAGCATATTTCCATCATGTCACCGTGACGATCCCGAGTTCCCCGAGGCCGTTCGACTACCCAGCCCACCGAGGGGGGCTGATCCTGCTGCTGCTTCATATGGGGTATACTCCTTTCACCTTTTCACCCATTTAAACATTGCATCTTGTCAATTTTATCTGTATATATCCATATTAGTATGTAAACCCTCGTTTGTCATCCTTTGAGATGCATTCGAGAAGAGCCGATATCCTCCTTTGAGGGGATCAACGCTGGAAAGTGTTTATTTTGCTTGGACAAAACACACTTCAGAATATACAGGGGCGATTTCATTCTATCCTACGTATGTTGAAAGGTTCTGATATGCTGTTATAATGCTCGTACATAGTAACGCATATCTCTTTTATACGTGTGGTAAATGAAAATCGTCACACCTGTTAGGAGATGGCGATTCTATCTTATGGAATAAGATATACCACTCTCTAAAAAAATTTAGGAGTATTCTTACACCATATATGTGTACTTTTTCTTTGTCAGTGCATTTTCCTTCTATAATCTTCACTGCTAGTAAGGTCACGGGCCAAAGTAGTGCCACACACTCCTATTATGAAGGAATTTCGTTAATTGAGTCAGCTCCCTAATTCAACTTGGACTACAGCGAAGGAGCCATGGAATTGATACGACGAGGTAGTTGTCGTATTCTGCGACGGTTAATCACAAACGCGACTTTGATTTCAGAGCAAGATTCGAATCAATGTATAAGGAAACCATATTTCCTATTAGGTGACTCTATAAGAGACCCGGCAGTCGTTTCTTGTAGACCTACACATTGGTTGCATGCGAGTGGGTCGACCTTCTTGTATCTGCCATGGATTCTTCGTGAGCATTCACTTTTAATGTTCAGGAATTTGTCAGTTGGACGAGAGATGTTCTAGAGATTGACTGAAAATCACGAGCGCGTCCATTATAGTTTCATTGGGAAAGAGGCTACCCCGGGCTCTAGTGACAGAGCTTCTGTGCGAGGACTTCATCCTGGTGTCTTAGACCAAGATAATCTGCCCCAGAATAAAAAGGCGGCCCAGGCAAACACCATGAAGAACAGGTTAGCTGTGTTGGGCAAATAATTTCCCATCAAGAAATTCAGATGTTATGGATGGGTTCACTATTTTGGAGACAAATGGTGGACTAGAATGACCCGGTATGTATTGAACCGCTAGGGGCGAGAACTAGCAGAGTTAGGGTTGTCAGTTCCGATTCGCGCCAGCATGTACGGTCTGCAAATTAGCGTGGATTACTTCTTTACTTTGTTGGAGATTTACAATCCTGACACCAACACTTTCTTCACCAAGAACGGGGAGCTTGGACTGCCGTTGCACGAAATGATGAAGGTATCGGGGCTGTCTATAGGTGACGTTCCGTATCGAGAATTCTTCCCAACTGTCAGTCAACTGAATATGATGAAGGATCGGTCAACAGTGACTTATGATACTTTATGGGAGTTGACATGCCACTATCACATAGCTATGGCCGAAATAGAGACCAGAGCTAAGAACAAATCTCCTCAGATCAGCTTGAAACAATTCACGGATTATTTGTTTAAGAACTTTGAGAGCCGTTCGGAAGAAGTGTGTGGTCTATCCCCCTTAACTCCGAATGAGATCAACCGATTGTTAGAGAGGACGAACGCACAATCTTACACTTCCTGCTCAGAAGACGGCTTTCCTCACGGTACCAAATTCCATTCTTATTTGTGGCAAGCTGGTGTTCCAATCAATTCGACCACCTTATTAGCTGGCTTTTTGGCCATATGGTTGAAGAGGTGTGTTGTCCCCCACCAAACTTCTGATGTGATGCCAATTGAAGTGTTGTATCCGGCTGTTCAGTTAGCTACAGGTCGTAGGTTATCCTTACTTCCTGCCATGGTAGCTGACATTCATAGTGGATTGCGGCAATAAGCTTCTGTATTCACTCAAGAAGGAAAGAAGCGGTCCGCTGGGATATCTGTGCCGAAGCTGGAATTACCATACACCTACTTGATGACCTGGTTGGTACTTCATCGGCCAGACTTAATGGAGGCTCTTGAGACAGTAGATCCAAGCCTCCCTCTACTACAGACTCTTGAAGGTTGTAAATGGGTCCAACATCAGTGGCTAGGTATATCTAGGCAATTCAAAGTCCACAAGTGCTGGGAGTTCTTTCCTTGTTTCCCTTAATTCTCCGGGACTTACAACACAACTCTACTGGATGCTGAAGAACCCAATCAGAATCGAACAATTTTGGATGTCGATTACTTCAGATGGTTGATGAACATCTGACCGGGTTATCTGATATTCAGGGTGAAGGATGCCTGCTACATCGAGCCTTACTTTCCATGCCGGTTTGCTCGTCAATTCGGCTATGACCAACTGTACGTCGGCAACCTAAATCGTCACCTTAGGGTTCACGGTGGACTCATTGACGGGGCAAGAGCCTGGTTTTGGAGTATTATTGGTTGTACAAATGTTGAATTCGACCTCCCTTTGGAGATACCTCCTCTGCAGATGACCTTCCTCTATTGTAAGTGGCTAATAGCTGCTAGTACCGTTGCTTGGAAAAGGAGGATATCTGAAATAGAGGAAGAAAGAGCCTCCCAATGGGCAACAGAAGTAGTCCATGAAACTGTGCTATCACCTTAAAGAAAAGAAGCCATCGAATCGTCCAGAAAGGGAAAAGAACTTGCACGCCCAGCTGATAGTGAAGAAGAGCTTGAAACTGATGAGACCAAGACTTCTGAGAGGGCGGATGAAGTTAGCTCATGTTCTGAAGCAACTGAAGAGGAGACGACTGGTCTTCCGGACTCTTTCTTCAAAAGAGGATGTGTAAACCCTTCTATTGCTCACAGGGCTCAACATACCGATTTGGCTCAACCTCAAGACGCTCCAAAGAGAAGGAGGGAGAGGGTAGTTATGACACAACCTAATCGGATGATGGTAGAGGTCCTTAGTGTAGGTGAATAAGAGGAAGAAGATACAGTGCCTCTTGTTCGCCGACAATGATCACAACCTTCAACTCAAACTCGAGTTCCTCCCAGAACTGAGTTGCGCACCAAGTATCATCACGAAAGATCTGGGGTTTAAGATGAAGCGCGTCTACTAAAAAGACGGAAGAAGGCCGTCTCTAAACCACGTGTTTGTCTTCCTGCTTTAAAGGAGACATCTGCCCGTAGTGTTTCTTCGGATGAACAAGGTAACAATCCATCTTTATTGCTCTTATATTTCTTAATACTCGGACTTATCTCATACTCAATTTCTATAGGGAGTCAAGAAGAGGGAGAATTTCAAGTTGACACTGCTTCTCCCGATGGTATGGAAGCTGAGAAACCCAGTTTTGTTCAACAAATGCACGATGCACTTAAAGACGAAACCGCTAGTGTTCCAACAACTTCTGACATTGACTCATCGGCTTCAAACACATGTATGAACTTTTCTCCCTTTGGAAGGAAATTTCGAAAGATGACTGAATCGGAGCGTGTGCCTCTTTTGATGACTTGTGCGCCTTATCTCCTTTTAGTTAAACTAAAAGAAAGGGGTACAAGTAGCAGAGCCCTCGAATTTGTCCCGGTTAACGAAGGTAAAACTAGTCTCCATTTTGTGTAAATTCATCTAAATTTATATGTTATTTATGACCCAACACATTATGTAGATGTCATAATGAATGAATCGGCTGGAGTAGAATCCACTCACGCTGCTGAGGTCGAGGATTTTAACGAGCACAATCTCAATCTCGATCTCTCAAAGGACGACCATCAATACATCTCCGATTTGTTATCGGGGAAGGCTCCTAGGGCGGCTACAAAATCAACCGCTGGAGTTGGTTCATCTGAAGCGGGTCCCTCTGATAGTAAGGCCTTTATTCTATAAACTTTATTGTCTCTTTTTTTAAAACTCCGAATAATCATATAAGTGTTCGAATTATAGGACCAGTTGCTGAAACTGATACTGCTATAGTTACGGGAAGGTCTGATCAGCCCGAGGGTCGTGACTTCTTGCTGTCAACAGGAATCGAGGCTGACATTCAGTCATCAATTCTTGAATCTCAGCCTCTTCCTCCTTTAGACCCGATGATGATAGAAGCTACTGCCACTCCCCAAATTAGTCCCGTTGCAACGAAAGTGAGACCAACTGAAGAAGTTGGTACGTCAACAACCATCGCATCTAGGATTGGTGAGTTTCATCAACTGTTCATTATAAACTTCTGATTAATATCCCAACATACTCATTGTGATCCTCTTGTTTACAGAATCATCTTCTGGGAGACTTGCTGACTTGGACCTAAAGCTATCTGAGGTCTCAATTGAACAATCATCTGATGCAGCAAGTCTACCAACAATTGTTATTCCTGAACAAACTCCGGTTGTTGTAGAGCCTACTACGACGCCGACAAACCAAGGTAACCAAGTTGTGGAATCTTCCAATAAACTTGGTATATTTCCGTTCGTTGCTATGTACAAGCTTATATATTTTATACTTATTTTTGTTTGTTCTGTTTGTAGCTCCTTCATCCTTGTTTGACAATATTCAAGCTCTATTAGCAGATGAGGACCCGGATAAATCTGTCATTTGCTCAGATCTTCAAAGCTTTGTCTCTTTCTTAAATACTATGGTTGATCGAATTATCCTCAAAGGATCACCTTTCGAGCATTTTAGGAGATCTCTCGATCGCCATGTACTAGGAATTAGAGAAGATGGTTATGTCGAATTAGCCGATTCGATCGAAGCTTACTTAGTCGACCTTAAACAAAACATCGAACACTTGAAGGGTCTTCGTACCGACGGCGCACCTCCTTATATTGCTTCTCGAATGAACTTGAGGTTACAGGCGTGACATGATTCTCAAAAGTCCATTGAATCTGAACTCCAAAAGCTAAGAGCCCGCACTAATCAACTCAGGGTGAGTGTTGCCAAAAAAACACAAGCTAAGGTTGACCTGTATCGAGACTTAGAGTCGGGTCGAGCCGAGATAGCCTGCTTAGAAGAGAAACTCACGAAGGCTAAGGATGCTCATGAAATTTTGGAATCTGATTTGGCGGAAACTCAAGTTGAGGAAAATCTGTTTCAGCAACTGAATCTTCAGGACAAGATACTCGCTGAAAAAGAACAAGAAGCCGCCGAACTTCAGAGTGTTGACGAAGAAGCTTTCAAGGTTAAATTGATAGCTGAGCTTGAATAGGCTTATACGACAGACCTCTCCAAGCTTGAAGATAAAATTCGTCGTTATAAGCTATTATAGTCTTGAGATCACATTTATTATTATTATTATTATTTTGTAATTCTGTTTGAATGCTTTTGGTGAATACAACGAACTCTTTTGTTTATCGAGATTTTATTGTGACTACTCGTTCTTGCTTAGAATAAATAACCATAATACTTATAGGATTTTTAACAAATTCTCAACCATCAACGGATTTGATGTGCCTTTACCGACTACCGTTTGAGTCGGGCTAGTATGTGAATTATCTAGATCCGTTTCATATATAACGTTAGGCTAAAAGAATAAAACTCTTTTAGACTTTGAACTACAATATTGAATATGTAGGCTACATGTGTTAGATGTAGGCTTATCTCCAATAAGGGATAGAGATATCATCCCCCATGCGTGAACGATATGGATTTTAAAATGTAAGTAGGTTACATTTCCTAGGCAGGAAAATGATCCCAGGATTAGAGAGAAGGAATTGAATAGTCTATCTCTCAACCTCTTGTTTGTTGGTAGAGATGAACCCAAAATCGGAGAGGAAGAATTTTATATTCTATCTCCTGGTCCCTTGTTTGTTGGTAGAGATGAACATAAAATAGGAGAGGAAGAATTTTATATTCTATCTCCTGGTCCCTTGTTTGTTGGTAGAGATGAACCCAAAATCAATGAGGAAGAATTTTATATTCTATCTCCTGGTGTAAAGGAAACTCAAAGTGGGATCTCCGCTTAGAGAATCTGAACTGGTTTGAATAATCCTAACTGTCATAAGGTTTGATTATTCAACTTGAATGTGGACCTCTCATTCGCGGAATGAATCAAGAGGAGATTTTTGTTTATGCCCTAATTGTAGGAAGGTTTGGCCAAGTTGGAATTGAGACAATTTTACCTTTAATAGGCTGAATTGTTCAAATAGAATTGAGGTCCTTTCGTTTATTGAAAAGGAATCTCAGTTTTGAAAGTGGACCTCTCGTTCTTAAAAGGAATCGAGAGGGGATTTTGGTTTTGGTCCTAACTGTAGGAAGGTTTGACCAAATGAGAAATAAGAGCGTAGTACAAGTAACGACGGAAAGGCTGACTTGCACTCATTACTCAGTGGGAATCTTTGATATCAAACCAAAGGATTTGATATAAAAGGATTCGTTGATCACTACGGATCAACAACTCGAACTTTTTGAGTATTGCATCATAACTTCAATATCGGGAATGTTAACAAACATAGATACGACAGGAGTTTGAAAGATTTTTTAATCCATGACGGATTTTGGTGGACCTACGGTCGATTAATTCGATCGGTGAGGGATTTTGTGGTGCGGGGCTACAAATCATCGAGCTTCCCCCTCCACAATCGCATTGTGGGGGTTTTGTGAGGAAAGACCAACTGTATTCTATCATTGAATCTCATCTCAACAAAAAAGCTTGGAACGTTACAATGTAAGGTTCTCAATTACCTTGGAAGCAATTAGACAACCATAGTAAAAGAATCTTAATCATTTTTATAATAATTAAGAACAGATTATTCAAATGATCAGTTTCTATTTAGAACAATCAACTGATCTCGGGTTATCCTAAAAATATCCTACATAGGATTCTCTAGGAACTTCCCGTTTTATATAGGTTATCTTGAACATACTACGGATAGTACTTCTTCAGGAACTTCCCATTTATCGACATCATTAATTTGTTGCCCTCCTGAGTGATCAGGTGATATGCACCGTTTGAATAGACTGTTTCTATTACAAACTGTCCTTCCCATTTGGGTTGAAATTTTCCTTTCTTCTTGGAATTGAGAATCATAGGTCTTCAAATGGCAAGAACCATATCTCCTTCTTTAAAACTTCGTCGTCGGACCTTTTTATCGAAAGCCCGAGAAATTCTAGCCTGATAAAACTTGATTTGTTATTGAGCTTCCAAGTGTTTTTCATCTAACATCTCCAATTCCTCGAGACGTTTCTGGTGATTTTCTTCCGTCGTCATTTTCGTTGCGAGAGCGATGCGGAGAGAGGGAATTTGTATTTCTAAAGGCAGGACAGCTTCGCATCCATATGTTAAGGAGTATGGGGTTGCTCCCGTTGGCGTGCAGACAGTTGTACGATAACATAAAGCTTCACCGAGTTTGTCATCCCAATCTCGTTTATTGACTTTCACAAGTTTTGCCAAAATCTTGATAATAGTCTTGTTAAAAGGTTCGGCTAATCCATTAGCTGTGGGATTATAAGCAGTCGATGAAACATCCTTAATCCCGAATTTATCGCAGAATTTAATGAATGCGTTGCTGACGAATTAAGGACCATTGTCGTGTACTATTCGCCTTGGGACACCATACCGATATATGATGTGGTGTTTAATAAATTTGATAACATCACTCGTCTTTACTTCCTTAAGTGGAATTGCTTCTGCCCATTTCGAGAAGTAATAGGTGATTGCCAAAATAAAACGATCACCCTTAACTGAAGGTGGGAAAATAGGTCCCATAATATCCATTCCCCAAGTTTCAAATGGCCATGACGTCACTGATGGGTGTAAATGTTCTGGTGGCTGATGCATATAATTTGCATGTAACTAACATAAATGACATCGTCGGGCATAGTCGACTGCATCCTTTACCATAGTTGGCCAGTAATATCCCATTCTCCTAAGTCGGTCACAGAGTTTAGGATCGGGCTGATGTGCACTGCATGTCCCATCATGCACCTCTTTGAGTGCTTGTTCCGCTTCTTTATTGGATAGACAAAAAAGTAATAGACCATCATACGATCGTCGATACAACATTTGTGCTGTAGCGTTGTAGTAAAATCTCGATGCTCTTTGCCTAATCGATTCCCTTTCTCTTATATCTTCAGGTAAGATACCATGTAGAACATAATCGATAATAGGGAAACGCCAATCTCGAACTTCGGGTTCAACTCTCGTTGAGTGTGCTTCTTTGGCAATCAAATCGTAGATTGGAACAATAAGCTGATGAGTTCTCACTATAATTAATTGTTCTGTTTCGGAAGGCTGAGCCAAAGATACCGAAAATGCTGCTAATGTGTCTGCATATGCATTTTGGAGACGTGGAACATACTCGATGAAAAATTCTTCAAACGAGTTTGCTATCTCGATGGCTACCTGGTGGTATAGAATTAGATCTTGGTTTCTGACTTCATACTCTCCTCGTATCTGATTAACTACCAATTGAGAATCACCAAAAGCTTCAAGGTATTCGACCCCCAGCTCTTTGGCAAAATTAAGTCCAATTATTAGTGCATTGTACTCAGCTACGTTATTAGAGCATGGTTCGGTCAATGAGTATGCTCTAGGTAAGACATGCTTTTCCGGGGAAACTAAAACGACCCCTACTCCTGAGGAGATTTTAGAACATCCGAGTGCGCTCGCCACATTGGTTGCTCGGGAAGCTCCATCGAAGTATAATTGCCATACTTGTTGATGTGAGGTGGTATTAACTTCGTGAGTTTCATCTAGCAGATCGTCGTACAACTCGGCTATATCTTTTGTAGGGTTTTCCGCCAAAAGATCGCAAATAGCTTGTCCCTTAACTGATTTTTGTTGCTTGAAATACAAATCATATTGCGATAAGAGTAAAGCCCACCTGGCTAAACGCCAATTCATGGAGGCCGGTTGGGTCATGAATACTCGGATTGGGTTTATGTTGGAAATGACATAAATGGTCTGTCCAACTAAATAATGTCGCATTTTCTGGATTGTAAATACTAGGGCGAGGTATTCTTTCTCAATCATCGGATAATGAGATTCAGCTCCTACTAATGTATGACTCAGATAATACACAGCTTGTTCGTGACCGTTATCGTCGTCTTGTGCGAGTAATGCACTTAACGAATGGCTCGTCGCTTTGACGTAAATCAAAAATGTTCTGCCCAATTTCGATGCAACGAGGATAGGTGGATTCGCTAGATATGTATTAATATCTTTGAACGCCTTTTGACATGCTTCATCCCAAATGAACGACACGCCTTTCTTCGTGAGTTTGTAGAACGGTTAACATTTTCCGGATAGGTTCGATATAAACCGACGGATATATGCCAATCGACCTTGCAGCCCTCTAAGTTCTTTAAGATTTCTCGGGGGTTGTAGTTCATGTATCGCCTTCACCTTATCAGGATCGATATGAATACCTTTTGTAGTGACGACGAACCCAAGAAATTTACCGCTAGACATTCCAAGGAAGGACTTAGTCGGGTTCATCTTTAACTGATGAGTCCTCATAAGATCGAACATCGTCTTCAAATCGTTAATGTGGTCGTTTTTATCACTGCTCTTAATGACCAGGTCATCAACGTAACATTCAACGGTCTTCTGAAGGTGCTCTTGAAAGATCTTCATCATTGCTCGTTGGTACGTGGCACCGGCGTTCTTCAAACCGAAAGGCATAACAGTATAACAAAAGACACCAATAGGTGTTCTGAATGTTGTATGCTTTTCATCGTCCGGGTGCATCTTGATCTGATTATATCCAGAAAATCAATCCATAAATGACATTCTCTCGAACCCGCATGTGTTGTCAATAATGACATCTGTAATTGGTAGAGGAAAGTCATCTTTAGGACAGGCTGTATTTAGATCTCTAAAGTCAATACAGATTCTAATCTTTCCGTTCTTTTTAAGGACTAGAACGATATTGGCCAACCATTCAGGATGTTGTTCTTCTCTGATAAAGCCCGAATCAATCAGTTTCTTGACTTCAGTTTCTATTGCCTCCATAATTTACGGACGAAACCGTGTTTGTTGTTGTTTGACAGGTTTAACATCTGGTTTAATGTTAAGGCTGTGCATTGCTACATTTGGGTCGAGTCCCGGCATATCTTCGTAATTCCAAGTGAAAACGTCGATATACTCTCTAATGAGGGCGATTAGTTCTTCTTTCTCATCCGGTGGAAGATCACCGCTAATAAATATAGGTTTTGGATTAATTTCATCACCCATATTAACTTGGACTACTCTATCCTCAGCGGGAGGTTCTCTCTGTTCAAATCGATCGCCGTATTGAACATTCATGTAATGTACCCAGGGATCTTCCTAAGTGGATAATTGATCATCTTCTTCTGTAGTAGATGGATCGACTACGGTCATGTTCGACATTAATCTTTTGAACGTTTCTCCAATGCTAGTGTCAGAATCCCAGGTTGAAGTATCAGATGAATACTCACTTTTATTTGTTAGCTGATTAATAATTTGCCCGCAATATTCATCATCAGATGACGAGACGTAACCCAAACCCCTTCTATAGCTGTAATAATTATCCGGTTTTTCTTTTGGTACATAGGCAAGACGGGGTGGAACCTTGGCACCTTGACCAAAATGAAGACCTTCACCGAGCGAGAGGTTATAGCCTTGCTTTCTCATGTAACCATTTGCTTGTGAACTATACCGAGAGAAATATCGTCCGGGTTCTTCATTATCCGAATTAGTGTTCAAGAAAAGATCAGGAGCAGGGGATGATTCCCCCTTTGAAAAGACTATTTCTTTTTCACCCCCTGTCTTTGCGGGTAGGATCATAGTTGTTCCGAATGAATTTTGGATGTCTTTCGTCATTGTACAAGACGAATGAAGTGACATGTGTAGACTAGGGTCGTCAAACAATTCCTACATTACATTATCGAGACAACGTGAGTACTCTAAATCATCATTTATTATTTCATTGGCAAGTTGCCAGTTACAACTTTTATCTGACGATTCATCACCGTCAAGATCGATTACAAGAGGTTCAATATCATTTAGTATAAGACCTTCACTATAATCGAGCCCAGCTTCGGTATCAGCTTCTTCTCCGTTGTCCATACCATGGGCCGATGGTTCAGTATCAGATTCAGCACCATAAAGAAGGGAGTCAGTAAAATAATTTTCTAACCCCTTAAATGGTTGCTTATCGGTGACCACTGTCTTAACCTCGTTGTTAGTGTTAACATATTTCAGACACTGATGAAGGGTGGAGGGAACTATAAGATTACTATGGATCCATGGGCAACCCAATAGTAAATTATAAGAAGTCTCCACATCGATCACATAACAAGTGACCTCTGACTTCAAGTCTCCGAGTTGACACTTCACCCGGATTTTTCCCAACGGCCTTGACCCACTAGTATTGAATTCGTAAATAACGGTTCCTGTAGAGGCTAGCTTGTTGGCGGGAATTCTGAGGTGGTACATCAACCGAAGTGGCATGATACTAACGATGGAACCTGTATCAACTTGAATCCGGTTGACAACGCTCGAGCCGATATACCCAGTGAAGTATAAAGGCCTATCATGTTTCGAATTCTTGACTTGCATATCTTCTTTGGTGAAAGAGATGCAAGGGAATTTTGTGGCTGCCAAGTTGCAATGCTGAACCGATGACTTTGGCTCTTCAGGGGTTGGCTTAATCTGAGTGAGAAATACCTCAGAATCAGCCAATGCTTCTTGCAAAGCTTCTCTGGTTTCCTTTGAAAGGCGCAGTAATTCGTACAGCGTGATCCTTGCCGGGATATTAGCCAACTGAGCCATGACGTCGAAACGGTATGGAGCATTCGAGCTTTCCAGTTTATCTCGTCCAATCGGTCGATTGAAACGAGACTGCCTCGGAACTTGAACCTTTTTATGTTGGGGTTCTTTCCCTTTTTGTTTAGCTGGTTGTTGAGGTTTCCCAGTAGCCACAGAAGGAGTTGCAACTACCCCTAGTTCTGCAAGGGTTTTAGCATTTGGGTTAGAGGTTTTAGGATACTTATAATGGTATTCGTTCCCACCCCTTGTTTCGAAAGATTCTTGCTCCTCTTCAGAAAGTGGTAGAGCTGGGATTTCTTCATCATTCTTCTCAGGAATTGCTGAGGCTCCATAACAAGACTTCTCTTTTCCTTTACTCTTCAATTTCTTCTTAGACGTGGATGTCGTCCATTGTTCATCTTCTAGTAGATCAGGATGAACCCATAGGATCTCTCCATTTAGAGTTGTATGTGACACAAGTCCTTTTTGGCGCTATCCGTGAGGATCATCGTTGATAGTTTGCATTTTAACTTTTGATATCAGTTCGGCTTGGAACCGGGATAAAGGAACCGAACCAAATCTAATAGATACCATATTCGCACCTACTTTCGTCTCTTTTGGTTTCGGCGTCACGATACCAACGTCGATCAAAGTCTTTATTTTGTCTTTTAAGACGTAATACGCCTTGGTAGGATGGTGGACCCTTCTGTAGTATGCACAATATTTTGGGTCATTAGTTTTCTTCGCCTCTTCTTGATTCGTGACTGGTGGAAGTTTGACCTTATTATTATCTAATAGATACTTGAAGATGACCAGAACTTCATTGTCTTTGAAAGAATATTCTTTTGGGAATCTGGGCTCCGAAGCTTTAGGCTGCCTTGGGGGCTGCTGATTCTGAAGTGGTGCCAACTAGAAAGATGACTGTTACGGTTGTTATTGTTGCGGCTGTTGTGATGTTTGATAAGCATCAACAACAGCTGTGGATCCTCTCTCTCTGCCTCGAGGGTTAAAATTTTGTTTTTGAGGGTTAGATGGTGGCTGACCCCTCTCCAACTTCTTTCTCTTGAGAAAGCGCTCAGCTTGTTCACCTCTTACTTTCAATTCTTTCCATGTTTTGGAGGACACAACCCCCATGACTTCTAATACATCCAACAATAAGTTATTATGGCATGTCTGTAGGATGAATTCTTCCGTGAGTGGATCTTGGCAGTTTACCGCTTTGTTCCAGAATCGTTTAACAAAAACATCAACTGACTCCCAATCTTTCTGCTTCTCGTCTAGTAAAGTGCCGATGGAGACCTTCGTGTCATCGTCGAAGAAATTGGTTAGGAACAATTCCTCCATATCATCCCAACTAGTTATACTCCCCGGCTTAAGACAGCGGTACCAATCGAAGGTGGGGCCACGAAGAGTCCCGACGAATGACTGTACCATCAAAGCTTAATTCCCTGAGATCGTACTAAGATGAGATTTGAAATAGATTAAATGTTGCGTGGGTGAGCCCCTACTATCAAAAGGAGTAAAGTTAATTAGACTAAATTTCAGAGGATAAGGGATCAAGTCCCATTCCCTTGGGTACGGATATGGAATGCCCGTTTTCTTCACTTCCTGGGCTGTCATCAGAGCATTGACTTTGCTCTCAAGATCCTACATCTTCTTGTCCTCTTCCTCACTCTTCTTTAAATAAATTTGAGAAGGTTGCGTAGACGACTTAGTCTGACCGCTTCCAAGATTGTCTTTATCAGAAGGGGGATCAGCGAAGATGGTTTTATCCTCTTTATGGTCGCTATCGATCTCGGTTACACGCACAGGTATAGCGTCACGCCTACTAGATTCAGCCTTTTGACTTGATTCTGGCTGCTGTTGTTGAGCCTACAAATTTCTCACATGTTACATAGTTAACTCCGTCTCGGTTTTGATTTTAGCTCTAATTTCTTTGCGTTGTTTAACTAACGCCTCCTGTAGTATCTGAGCTAATTGGTCAGGTGTAATTGTAAATGATTCTCTGACTCGTCCAACATTGGATGTTGTATCATCTGAGGCGACCGCAGAACAGGTATCTGAAAGTTCCTCGTCCGAAGATAGACCATCATGCATTTTCTTGTAGTCCCGACGTTGGTTGGCCCTTCGTTGTAGCCGTGACATCCTTTGGGAAAGACCATGCTCAACTCCCCCTCCTGGAGAGAAATCAGGATCCGGATTGATCGAATGTTGCTTTCCTCTACCGGTCATATTAATAGTGACCTCTGGGAACTCATCTTTCTGAATTGTAGGTTTCTTCTTGTTAAAACGTCTTATTTTGGGTATTGATGATTCGGCAGACAGTCTTTGAAATACTGAGACTCTTGTCGGTTAAATTTTAGAACAACCGCATTCTGTCAGTACTGCCTTAATGAGCCTTTCACACGTGCAATGAGACTCCGTTTCTCGAGCAATCATCTTTCATGACTTATTAGTCTGATAGTACAGCTCGTCATTATTGTGATTTGAGCAACCTATCTTCTGCCTTTGAGCCTTGTTAACATGCACAGGACGACTTATCATCGTATCTGGGCGATCCAAGGCTATGTGTTTACCTCCCACCGCTTGTGAGTGTGAAGTATGTACAGGCCCTAAACAAGAGTGAATTGGTATTTTCTCGTTTTGGGTTTGTTTTGTTCTAATCGGGGGATACTTACGGCCCCCCAGTGTAAGAAACTATCAAGGGTTTACTCGTCAGATCCGAGTGTTCATTGATTCGGGTTTTGCCTCGATCGTTAGACAAAGGATCGAGGCGATCCGCTATTGTAATATTTAATTTCGATAAGTCTGGACTAACCCAGGATTTTACTGGTGATATAGTAGACGTGGACACAGTAGACGGACCTGGGAAGGATGTTTGCGGCGTCTTCGGAATCCAAACTTTACGGTTCTTTGGTGGCTCTTCAGACACCATTTCTTTCTTCCCCTCTTGCATCTGTTGACGAAGGGCACAAGTGCGAGCAGCCTTCACCCGACGCTTTTGTATACGCTCTTTGAGGGTCGAACGAGCCCTCTTGACGAGAGTCCATTCTTCCGTTGTGACCTGTGCAGAAACGTGATTAGTTTGCCGTTGAGGCAACTGAATCACTCTATGCTTCCTCGATTCTAGGTTCGCATGGTAGCGAACCCCGTCGGTTTGTTCTAAGGTCTTGGCTAATTGATGACCACGGCGCTAACGTTGTCTCTAACGAGCTCTCTTTGTCAGTGCCAGTGAGCTTTGGTTCAACGACTCCTTAACTGGGGAAGGGTCATTTGGAGCAGATATAGTGCAAGCAGCATCATTAGCCACAATTGGGCAAGAATTTTCACTCGTAGTCTTCATCGGAGTTGAAGACCGGAAAACCTTCTTGGAAGATGAAATCTTCCTGCACTTATGAGATAAGGAAGATTTTGAGGATGAGGATGACAGATACTCCTTAAATTTCGCCTGATCGAACTCATATTCGATCTCTTTGTTGATTATGATATTGATCGGCTGCGACACTATGGTCTCGGCAGCGAGACCGTTGGCTCCCACTGTGGTCGCCAATTTGTTTTTGTCGAAAGTTGATGATGTTGTGGAATTCATTATATCTTCGATCGATTACAATGAATTCAAAAGAAAATAGTCTTTTTATAAGACCTCTTTCACACAATAAAAGAGAAATTACAACTTTCTAGAAAATAACAAAAAATTATTTATCGATTCTTGTTTTGTGGGACTTTGCCTGTGCCGGGAGTGCTTTGGCACGTGGACCACCGATTCACAGATCGTGAGGGTCTTTGGTATTCTTCCTTCGTTTAGAAGCAAGAATGAAAATCAGTGAATATCTTATTAATGTAAGATGGATACTCTTCTCAAGATTAAGTCAAAGCTTAAATCTCAAGGAATCAAAAGGGGCCAAAGTATTCTGCTCTCTCTCTGCTCGAATATGCTCCAATCTCTTTCAATCTGCTCGATCCTCATAAATAATGGTCCTAGGGGGGTATTTATAGCCTCCAAGAGAAGTTCAACAGAAAATATAGCTTTTCGGAGCAACTGTGCCTGCGAGACAGTGTTTGCTGTCTCGGCGGCCAAGACAGTGTTTGCTGTCTCGGCGGCCAAGACAGTGTTTGCTATCTCGGCTTCCGAGACAGTAAAGACTATCTCGAAAAACTCAAACTGCCTGGCGATTTCTATTGTAACTACCTTCCCATGTTTCAAACTCTGTTATTTTGATAGTTATTCGCGTGATTCTCGCCCATGTTGTTTTCCACGTTCTTTGACAGTTAATGGACACGTGTCATGCAGTTATTTCAATAACTTTTGATCATTTCAGAGCTGTCTCGCGTGCGAGACAGTCATCACTGTCTCGCGTGCGATACAGTCATCACTGTCTCGCACTGCGAGACAATCTATACTGTCTCGCCGTGCGAGACAGCAAACACTGTCTCACACAGCGAGATAGTATAGACTATCCCGCGTGTGAGACAGTCGACACTGTCTCGATTCTTTTGAAATAGTGTAAGGTCACCTTTTGCCTTCTCGTTGTCTTGAGCTGTGTTCGGATATCTATCAGTAATTTTTGACACCTACAACACGGTATGCCGACACAGTTGCGTATAAACTTCCGATGAAGAGTATCGATGAGATGGTGCCTACTATATTCAGAGAGGCCGAGCAGAGTTCGGAGGCTGATTCGTGGTAGGTAGTTATGTAGGAGGAGATAATGTCTCTTCATAAGAATGATACATGGGAGCTGGTTGAGCTTCTAAAGGGGCAGAATGCGATTGGTTGCAAGTGGGTATACATGAAGAAGGAGGGTATTGAGGCACTCTATTGAGGTTCAAAGCTAGGTTGGCTGCGAAGGGCTCTGTACAGGAGAAAGGTATTGACTATAATGAGGTTTTCTCTCCGGTGGTGAAGCACTCTTCGGTTCGGATTTTGCTAGCTTTGGTGGCACAATATGGTTTGGAGTTAGATCATTTGGATGTGAAGATGATATTTCTTCATAGTGATCTTGATGAATAAATATATATGACTCAGCCATTATGATTCCGAGCTGTAGGGAAAGAAAAATTGGTTTGCCGATTAAAAAAATCGTTATACGGTTTGAAGCAGTCTCCTCGACAGTGGTATAGGCGATTCGATAGTTTTATGCTTGGTCATTCGTACACTCAGAGCCAGTTTAATCCTTACATATATTTTTCGAAAGTTGAAAGGAGATTCGTACATCTATTTGTTACTTTATGTCGATGACATGTTGGTTGCCTCTATTTCCAGATCTGTTATAGATGAGTTGAAGGTACAGTTTTCAAAGGAGTTTAAGATGAAGAATTTAGGTGAGGCGAAGCACATTTTAGGGATGAAGATCGATAGAGACAAGAAGAAGAGCAGAATTTGTTTAACACATGTGGCTTATTTGAAGAAGATTCTACAGTGATTTCATGTTAGTATGGATACGAAGCCAGCTAGTGTACCTTTGGAAGCCCATTTGAAGCTTTCAGCTGACCTTTCACTGAAGTCAGTTGAAGATCGAGAGTTGATGTCGAATACTTCATATGCGAGTGCGGTTGGGAGCTTGATGTATGCGATGGTATGTACGAGACCGGACTTATCACAGGAAATGAACATGGTTTTGAGATACATGCACGATCCAGGAGTGGGTCATTACGACGCCGTGAGATGTATTTTGAAGTACATTCGAGGTACACTTAATGTTTGTTTGGTTTATGAGTGGGGCACTACAGGTGGGTAGTTATGCATTGGCTATGTTGATTCGGATTATGCCGGGGATTTGGATAAGCGTCGGTCTCTACGGGGTATGTGTTTATTTTGACCCGTGAGCCGGTGTGTTGGAGACGCACCTTACAGTCGATGGTGACTTTGTCTACGATGGAGGTAGAATATATGGCGATTACAGATGCTGTGAAGGAGACTATTTGGCTTCGAGGACTTTTGGAGGAACTTGGTATATCGCAGCGGACCGTCACTATTCATTATGATAGCATGAGTACTATCTATTTGGTGAAGAATCAGATTTTTCATGCGAGGACGAAGTACATTGACGTTCGTTATCACTTCATTTGTGATGTTCTTGAAGATGGCGATATGGAGATTCTGAAAGTCCACACGAAGGATAATCCGACGGATATGCTCACTACGGTGGCTTCGAGCAACAAGTTTGATCATTATAGAAACTTGTTGTATATTCGTGATTGTTGAGGCCGTTGACGGCCATTTGGGTGAACTACGTGAAGGCTTGATTACTTGGGCAAGAGGATATGTATGCAGTCATTTATGATACAGCCGATTTGGTGAGTAGATACCGATGTTTGGAGTTTGTTTGCATTCTCATTTGGTTGATCTCGACTTATTATGGATTGAGTCCGTTGTCGTGAATTGTTTCACTTCGTACTGAACACAACAAGTGAGACATTTGGTTGCTTTGGTGTCGGCTCGGTTTTGGGAAAACTTCACCGAGGTGGAGAATTGTGAAGGGACAGCGCATGATCAAAACCGCGTGAAGTTTTTTTCAAGTCGGGGCCACAGCATATGCATGTGGCCCTTTTCTTTGCGTGAGCGTGAGGTGTTCCTAAGAACATCCGAGTTTAGCAGGCAGGCCCACCCGAAACATCTCTTGCACCTATATATAACCCTATTAATCGGCCTAGGGTTGTGAGCAATTAGAGGGTGCATGTACGAAAGTGCAAAGGGGGATTTTTTTTGGCTGTGGGCATGCGTAAGGTAGAAGAAAATTTGGTGGCTGCAAGAGAAAAAGTGTGCAGGCAGAGGGAAAAACCGCCGACTGTGCAAGGACCCCTTTTGAGGAAGATATTTGTGTGAGGGATTTGAGAGCTTGGTTGAGGGTTTAGGTTGTGAGATTGTAAACCCTAGTTATATTCTTTCCCTCTAATAGTAGATCTTCCCCCTCCTTACCCCGTGGATGTAGGCAATTTGCCGAACCACGTAAAATTATTTTGTCTCGCTTTTGTGATTTGTAATAGCTTATTTAGGTTCCCTCGACAGGTCAGTCCTAGAACTGATGAGAGGAAGAGCTGATATCCCACTTTGTTGAGATATTTTGCTTCGGTTCTTGTTTCCTTGGTGAAACGAGAATTCATATTGCGACCTGACTCTCTTGTTGTGCTGCCGAAGTGCTGCCGAAATTTTCGCTGCGCGCAACATAGTTATGTCTATTTTGTATTTCAATTGTCTCGATCACATGCTAATACACCAGGAGAGTGGCTTTATTGTTCATTAACTTGTATTATCTTCCCATCAAGTGGCTAAGGATGAGGTTTTAATTATGAGAAAATAAGTATGTTTATGTATATTAAGAGGATTAAATAATTCTCTAGAGTTTATATTGTTGCCACTTGTTAGTATTTGAACGCAGAATGGTAGAATACAAAAGTTATTAGTCAAGCACAAAATGGATTATGTTTTGCACATAATGAATTATGTTTGCATGATAAAATATGCAAACATGTCATATTCGAGGACAAGCTTTAGTTAATTAATTACGCTGGGAGGGCTTTAATTGAATTAGAGCCAATCTCTATCATTAATAGAAATGATTATAATCTACTCTACGTATAATTAAAAAAAAAGATTAAACCCTTTCTTGTTTTGATTGTATGTTTCCTTAAGTACATGAATTCTTCATACAGGCCTCTTTATGTCATCATATGCACTTATCTGGATGCTTAACTACTTTACTAGCACTTACTTGCCAAGAGAAGTTGTTAATTGTATATACAAAGCAATATTTGTAACTTTAATCATTATACTTTCTGACTAACTAAAATTAGTTTTGGATGATCTTTGCTTCTGAAAAACAACAAGTTATCTGTTGATTGAGCTTGTTAGGTGAAGTCTTTTTTTGGAACATTTTTCATAAGTTTTCTAACTGTGGCACAATATGTAAATGCTATTTGTCAGAGCGAATTAAGATGTGTTTATGATGCTAACTATTTGACGTAGTCATTCCATTATGAATTGATAATTCCACCAACTTGATTCCATTTCATGAGCTTCCATCAAAATCTTGCCTATATTCGTGGCTAATTCTTAAGCAAATCATGATTCATAAATTAAAGAGTTTTTCACATAATGCATAGCTGTGACACCCCCACTTTAGTTCCATATGAACTAGTGTGAAGAAATGATAGTGGCTTAAATAGAGAAGCCCAAGGCCCAAGAAATACTAGTGCTAGCATTTTGACAGTGAACTTTAGCCAACATCAAGTTGCTTAGGGTAGGTCCCACGGCTTGCACGCGCCAACGGGCCCGCGGGCCTAATGCGTGACAAATGGTATCAGAGTAGTTACCAGCCGAAAGTATAGAGCTAAGTGCTATACAGGGTAAGTGCTATACCGTGTGGATACAGTGGGAGCCACCTCTAGAGCCCGTAGGAGCCATATTTAGAATCAACATCGTCTAGTAGTGATACTAGGATGTGCCAATTATCATGCCGTGACGAAGAGAACTTCGTCTTTGTAAGGTGGGGTGATTGTGACACCCCTACTTTAGTCCCATTTACACTAGCGTGAAGAAATATTAGTGGCTTAAATAGAGAATCTCAATGCACAAGAACAACTAGTGCTAGCATTTTGATAGTGAACTTTACCCAACATCAAGTTACTTTCGGCGGGTCCCACGGCTTACACGCGCCAACGTCGCATTTGTAAAGTGGGGTGATTGTGAGATCCCCAAATTATATTCCCCACATTGATGTGTGAGTGAAAGTGTTGAGTGTTCATAATGTAAGTCATAGAGTTCAAGTGTAATATTGGCTAGTCGTTTTTAGCATTAGATTGAGCCAAATAATGTGTTACACTCGGTGGGTCCCATGCTTGCACACGGCAATGGGTTCCCGAGCTTAGAACGTGACAAATAGTATCAGAGCAGTTACCAGCCGGAAGTGTAGAACTAAGTGCTATACGGGGCAAAGTGCTATTGTTTGTTGGAAAAATTGTAAGAAACAAAATGAAAGAATTGAATGTTTTATTCTCTCTCAATCTTGATTACAATTTGAATTCCTGATTACAAAATAGAAGAGAATTGGTGCGAATTCTCTCCTTTGTTTAAGTCTGGGTTCTTCACAGTGGTGATAAGATACCTCCTTCGAATGCTCGCGTCTAGTTTGCTTTTCGTTGATGATCCGAACGTCTTGAACTTGTGGAACATGGTTGAATCCTCTTGATTGATGTCGAGGATAACTTGCGTGGCAAGTTTAAAAATAACTCTTAACGAGTTTAAGAACTCAAAGAGAGTTTAAACTCTGTAATCCTCTGAGTTCGTTGAGGTTTCTCATAGGCTGCAATTCCTGTATTGCCTTCACTTTGTCGGGATCAATATGGATGCCCTTCGTGGTGATGATGAATCTAAGAAATTTACCGCTGGACATTCTTAGGGAAGACTTTGTAGGGTTCATCTTCAATTGATGACTCCGCGTGAGATCGAACATTGTTCTCAAGTCTTTTATGTGGTCGTCTTTGCTACGACTTTTCATGACCAAGTCGTCAACATAGCACTCGACGGTCTTCCGAAGGTGCTTTTAGAAGATCTTTGATTTGGCCCGCTGGTATATGGCACCAACGTTCTTCAGGCCAAAGGGGATGACTGTGTAACAGAAAACACCCACAGATGTTTTGAACGAGGTATGCTTCTCGTCATCTGGGTACATCTTAATTTGATTGTAATCCAAAAATCCATCCATGAAGGATATTCTCTCATATCAGCATGTGTTGTCAATGATGACATCCGTGATTGGAAGAGGGAAATCATCATTTGGACAAGCGGTATTCAGGTCTCTGAAGTCGATGCAAATCCTGATTTTTCCCGTTCTTCTTAAGAACCGGGACAATATTCGCTAGCCAATCGGGATATTATTCTTCCTGTATAAAGACCGAGTCAATTAATTTTTAACTTTCGCCTCAATTGCCTCCATAACTTGTGGACAAAACTATCTTTGCTGTTACGTGACAGGTTTGACATTTGGTTTGATATTGAGGTGGTGCATTGCTATATTTGGACCGAGTCCTGGCATGTCCTTGTAGTTTCAAGTGAAAACATAGATGTATTATCTGATAAGAGCAATCAATTATTCCTTCTCATCTGGTGGAAGATTGTCACTGACGAATATAGGTTTCGGATTGACCTCATCGCCTATGTTGACCTGGATTACTTTATCTTCAGTGGGAGATTCTCTTTACTCGAACTGATCCCCATACTGAATATTCAAGTGATGGATCCATGGGTCTTCCTAAGTTGGTAGTTGATCATCTTCCTCCATTATGAGGGGATTGACTGTGGCCATGTTCGCCATCAGGCTTATGAACATCTCTCTAAGACTGACGTCAGAATCCTAATTCGAAGAATCAGATGAGTGTCCGTCCTTTTTCGTTAGCTGGTCGATGACTTGCCAGCAACATTCATCATCAGATGAGGAGATATAGCCTAGGCCGCTCTTATGACTATAGTAATTATCAGACTTTCTTTTTGGTACGTAAGCCGAACAAGGTGGAACTCGTAGACCTCGACCAAAACAAAGGCCCTCTTCGAGCGCGAAGTCATGTCCCCATTTCTTCATGAAGTTACGCACTTGTTGACTATACCTGAATAAGTGAGGACCAGGTCTCTCTTCATCTCTATCTTCCTTTGAGAAGGGACTTGATGGTGGGGACATTTCCCTTTTGCCGAAGATTATCTCCTTTTTACCCTTTACCTTGGCGGGAAGGATAAGAGTTGTCCCGAATGAGTCTTGGATTTGCTTCCTTGTCACACAAGACGATAAGAGTGGCATGTGTAGGTTGGGATCATCATATAACCCCTTCATTACATCATCCAAACAAGGCGAGTATTCTAAATCGTTATTTATTTCTACTTCGACAAGTTGCCAATTATAACTACCGTCTGAAAATTCTCAACCGTCAAGATTGATCATAAAGGGTACAATGTTATTTAGTACAAAACTGCCATCATAATCAAGTCCAGTTTTGGTGTCAGCTTCTTCTTCGCTGTACATGCCTTGGGCCGATGGCTCCGTATCAGATTCAATACCGTAAAGAAGAGAGTCAGTAAAATAGTTTTTCAACCCCTTAAATGGCTACTTATCCGCGACCATCATCTTAACCTCATTATTTGTGTCGACATATTTTAGATACTGGTGGAGGGTAAAGGGAATTATAACATTACCATAAATCCAGGATCGACCCAACAGTAAGTTATAGGAGGTCTCTGTATTGATCACATAGCATGTGACTTCAGACCTTAACTCTCCAAGTTGGCACTTAACCTGAATTTTACCTAGTGGCCTATTCCCACTAGTTTTGAATCTGTATATAACAGTGCTCGTGGAAGCCAGCTTGCTGGTAGGTATTCCGAGATTATACATCAATCGGAGTGGTATGATGCTGATAGAGAAACCCGGATCAACTTGGATCAGGTTAACAACACTGGAGCCGATGTATCCGATGAAATACAAATGCCTGTCATAGTTTGAATTCCTCATTTGCATATCCTCTTTGGTGAAGGCGATGCAAGGAAATTGTTTGGCCGTGAGGTTATTGTATTGAATTGACGACTCCGGTTCTTTGGGGGCTGGCTTGATCTGTTGGATATATTGTCCCTAATATATAGTTTTGATGATAATAATTTATATACTATGTGTACTATATGCACTAACATATCAATGCAGATATCAACATCAAATATGCTCAAGATATGTAAACAAAGTGCAGGATGAGTTCAAGGCAACATGAAGTAAAGAAGAAGATTTGCGTAAATGTCAAAATGTAATTTTTCATATTTTCTTTGCTTAGATTTCTTGTACAAGCCTTGATCATTCACAAAACATACATACACATAGCATTAGAATACACTGACACATGCTTAGTGTGTGGTTAACAATAGAAATCCCCTATGTTAACCATTAGAGTTTATAGATAAAGAATGAGTCTCAAAATACTTCATATATCTCATATTTACCCCTTAGTAGTTGACCAACAAGAATAGTAGTCAACTACTTAAGCCTTGGTCAAAATATCAGATTCTATCATTTTATAGTGTAGTCGACTAATACAAATAGTAGTCGACTAATTAAGACTTAGATAAAATTTCAGATTCTATGATTTTAAAGTGTAATTGACTAATACACATTATAGTCGACTGTTAAAGACTCAGACAAAATTCTAGAATATGTGAAATTACAGTGTAGTCGACTAATGATAATTATAGTCGACTACTAAGCAGTTATTTGACTTCACAGAGTCTGCTTAGACTCAGTGTAGTCGACTACTAAGCTTTGTAGTCGACTACAGATATAGTTTTCTAGTTTTTCAGAATTTGAATTAGTGACTGTTTTATAACCATTTTTGGACGTTAATTGAGTTCAAATTTGTGTCATTCAAAGGCTATATATAGGTTAAAATATCAAAAAAATCACCAATATTCATACCTATAAGATTCAATCTTTGTGCAAATTAACTCTCTTGTTTTCAGAATTCCAGTCTAAGTTTCTATAAAAGAGAGTTTCTGAAATAGCCATTAATCTTCATCATACATACAAATTGTTTAGGCAATATTCAGAGACTAAAAGAGTTCCTAAGATACTGCTGCACTTCACTACACATTCAAGGCTTCTACGAATTTGTGTTCTTTCTTTAAGGAAGGTTTCTCTCGGGTGTGAGAGAAGATCTCTTGGTGTAGAGATTGTTACAATTTATAGGGACTTGCAAATTGGTTAAGTTTGATTTATGATTTTGTAATAGTTTTTCAAAATCATAGTGGAAATGTCAAGCGAGATTTGCTTGGTGACTGGATGTACACCGGGGGAGGTGGAACTAGTATTAAAGCTTGTGTTTGTGATTGTTATTTTCTATGATTGTTGTTATCCTTCTTGTAATTTATAATCCACTTTGCAAAAATTTTAAATAAATACTATTCACCCTTCCTCTAGTGTTTAGTGTGTACTTGGTCAGATCCTACACTTGGTATCAGAGCATGGTGAAAGATGGCAATAACAAATACATCACAATTCAAAGAGAGACATTCCACACAATGACCACCAATATTTGATGGTACAAATTACAACTATTAGAAATATTGGATAAAGATCTACCTTCAATCACTTGGCTATGACCTTTGAAACATTATAAAGACTGAATTCACAATGCCAATGATTCTATACACTAAATGGACAGTTGTTCAAAGAACAAATGTGAATCTGGACTCTAAGGCAATGAATGCGTTGTTTTGTGCCTTGGACAATAACGAGTTCAATCGAGTGTCAACCTCTACATCAACACATCAAATATGACACACTCTTAAGGTAACACATGAAAGAACTAACAAAGTTAAGGGATCAAAAATTTCTGTTCTTGATCACAGGTTCGAACTATTCAAGATGAAGGACAATGAGACTATAATGGAGGTGTTCATAAGATTTACAGATATTACAAACTCCGTAATTGCACTAGGAAAAGTTTACACTCAAGTTGAGATGGTGAGGAAAATTCTACAAGCACTCACTCCAGAATAGGAGAAGAAGACTACGACAATTGAAGAGGCCAACGATCTTTCAACTCTCACCGTAGAAGACCTCATTGGAAATCTTATGACATATGAAGTTCAACTTGAAGATAGAAAGAAGGATGACGAACCAAAGAACAAGAAAATACTTGCATTCAATGCATCCTCTGACATAGAAGATTATGATGAAGATGATGAGCATTGATCACAAAGAAATTCAAACGATTTTTGAAGAAAGGTAAGTTTAAATAAAATAAGTTTAAGAATACTAACAATGATTCTTCTTTGTGTTTCAATTGTAATAAGCCAGGACATATAAAGAAGGATTGTCCACTTCTTAAATCAAAATCAAAGTCCACAAATTCTAACAACTTCAACAAATTCAAGAAGCGGAAGAAGAAGGCTATGGCAATGACTTAGGATGATAGTGATAATTCATCATCCAATGATGAAGAAGAAAAAAAATCTGCACACATATGCTTCATGGCTTAAGAAAACGAAGTAATTGATTCCTTAGACAATGAAGAATTACTTGAAGCTTTTAATGAATTATATATTAAATTTAAGGATTTAAATTCTAAAAATAAAAATGAAAAATTAAAATTAGAATTATTTTCTTAAAATTCCTCTCAAATTGAAGAATTAAAGAAATTAAATAATAAATTATTTTCTAAAAATAAATTATTAACTAAAAATAATGTTTATCTTAAATCTGAATGTAATATTATAAAAAATAAAATTTCAGATTTAGATAATAATGTGGTTTCACTTAAACTCAAATATGAAGAGTTGTTTTAAATGTAAACAGGTTTAATAAAGGAAAAGAAGGCTTAACTAATTTATTATCTTTTTAAAAGTCTTTTAATCAAAAAATTGGTTTAGGATATGTTCATAAGAAGAATGATAATGTTACTAAAATACATCATGCATCATCTTCTATGACTAAAAATGCTAGTAAACTACATACATTTTTTTCAAGGAATACTCATGTTAAAAATAGTCATGGATTTTCATATTCAAGAAATAATCATCATGCTTTATCCATGTTCATTTGGGTGTCTAAATACACTTGTATGCATGATAGAAATGTTTATATTTCTGATTTTAAGAAAAACGTATGCTATTCTACTAATTATGTTTATAGTAATAAGGGAAAACTAAATTTTAAGTTGATTTGGTCTCCTAAGGGCTAATCCTATGGACCCAACATAAAAGGGCACCGATGCTTAGTTATCTATATTTCAGGTACCTCAAAAAGAAAAGTGGATACTAGATAGTGGATATTCCTAACATATAACAAGAAATGTTCAAATGTTGTCTTCAGTTTAATACAAAAAGGGAGGAATTGTGACTTTTGGAGATAAGAACAAAGGTCAAGTAATTGGTGTTGGAACAATAGGTAACATTGACAAACCACTAATTAATAATGTTTTATTAGTAGATGGTTTAAAATATAATCTTTTAAGCATTAGTCAACTTTGTGATAAGAAATTAAATTTTTTTTGAAAAAGATTCTTGCCTTATCTATGATAATAATTTAACTACTATTTTGTTTAAAGAAATTAGAAAGAAAGATATATATGTTTTATCTATGAATTTTTATTCTAATGATCATTGCTTAGTTGCATCAATTGATGATTCATTATTATGGTATAGAAGATGTGGACATGTTAATATGAAAAACATTTCTCGTATTTCTAAACATAATTTGGTAAATGGTTTGCCTAAAATTATAAATAAGAAAAATCATCTTTGTGATGCATGTCAACAAGGAAAAATACATAAATCAACTTCTAAATCTAAATGTATTGTTTCTACAAGTAGACCATTAGAATTATTATATATGGATTTATTTGGTCCTTCTAGAATTGCATCTTTAAATAGAAGTAGATATGTATTTTTCATTATTGATGATTACTCTAGATTTATATGAGTTATGTTTTTAAAACATAAGTATGATGCTTTTGATGAATTTTCTGCATTTTTGTAAAAAGATTCAAAATTAAAAATCCGCTACCATTGTTACTATTAGAACTGATCATGGTGGTGAGTTTGAAAATGAAATATTTTTTAATTTTTGTAATAAAAATGATATTTCACATGAATTTTTTCCCTACACTCCACGATAAAATTGAGTTGTTGAAAGAAAAAATAGAACATTATAAGAATATGCTAGAACAATGTTATGTGATTCTAAATTTTCTAAATATTTTTGGGCAAAAGCTATTAACACTACCTATTATGTTTTAAATAGAATTTTATTAAGACCTATTTTAAATAAAACAAGTTTTTAATTGTTTTACAATCGCATTTCTAAAGCTTCATATTTTAAAGTTTTTGGATGTAAATGTTATATATTAAATACAAAAGAAAATTTAGATAAGTTTGATTCTAAATCTGATGAAGGTATTTTTTTTGGTTATTCTATGCATAGTAAAGCTTATAGAATTTTTAACAAAAAGACTTCTATAATAGAAGAATCATTGTATATTTTTTTTGATGAATCTTATGTAAAAACTAGTAATAATGATAATGAACATGATGATGATGATTTTATTGATCAATCATCTCCTATTGTTGATGATTCTAATGATACTCATGTTTTACCAAAAGCTTATGTAGATGTTAGAAATCACCCACGTGAATTAATCATTAGTGATATTTCTCGTAGTGTTCAAACTAGATCACAATTGGATTTATATCTCATGTTGCTTTTGTTTCTACAATAGAATCTAAAAATATAAAATAAGCATGTAACGATAATTTTTGGATTATAGCTATGCAAGAGGAACTCAACCAATTTATAAGAAATAACATTTTTGATCTTGTGCCTAGACCTCAAGATAAATCCATTATAGGAAGCAAATGGATATTCCGAAATAAATTGGATAAATCTGGACAAGTTATTAGAAACAAAGCCAGATTGGTTGCACAATGTTATAATCAATAAGAAGGTATTAATTATGATGAAACCTATGCACCGGTTGCTCATTTAGAATCTATTAAAATTTTACTTGCGTTTGCATATTTTATGGATTTTAAACTATTTCAAATGGATGTTAAAAATATATTTTTGAATGGATTAATTAAAGAAGAAGTTTTGTGGAACAACCTCCCGGATTTTAGCATAAAAGTTTTCCAAACCATGTTTTTAAACTTAAGAAAGCTTTGTATGGTCTTAAACAAGCACCCCGTGCTTGGTTTGATAGATTAAAGAATTTTCTTTTGTCTTTGGATTTGATATTAGGTAGGTTGACTCTACATTATTTATTAAAAAATAAAAATATATTGTTAATTCAAATATAAGTAGATGATATTATATTTGGTTTTACTAACAATGATCTTTGTCAAGATTTTGCTAAGACTATGCGGGATGAATTTGAAATGAGCCATATGTGTGAACTCAACTTCTTCCTTAGACTACAAATTAAACAATTGAAGGAAGGAATATTCATCAACCAAAGCAAATATGCAAAAGAATTACTCAAACGCTTTGGGATGGACAATACAACAAGCAAAAAAACTTCTATGAGTATCTCTTGACAAGGATGAGAATGGTAAGAATGTTGATAAAAAACTATATCGATGTATGATTGGATCACTTCTTTATCTTACTGCTAGTAGATATGATATAATGTTTAGCGTTTGTTTATGTGCTAAATATCAATCTAATCCTAAAGAGTCACATCTTAAAGTGGTAAAAAGGATTTTTAGATATCTTAAATATATTATAAATTTTGGTTTATTTTATCCAAAGAATAACATATTTGATTTAATATCATATAGTGATGCTGATTTTGCCGGATGCAAATCCGATAGGAAAAGTATAAGTGGTACATGTTACTTTTTGGGACATTCACTTGTATCTTGGTTCAGTAAAAAGCAAAATTCAGTATCATTATCAACAACTGAAGCAGAATATATTGCTGTAAGTTTTGCATGTGCTCAAGTTCTATGGATGAAACAAACATTATCTGACTATGGTATAGTTTGTCTCACATTCTCCATAATGTGCGATAATACTAGCACCATTAATTTGTATAAAAATCCTACTCAACATTTACCTACAAAACATATTGATATTAGACATCATTTCTTACGTGATCATGTGCTTAATAGTGACATTTCATTAGATTTTATATCTACTGATAAACAAATTACAGATATTTTAACAAAACCATTAAAAGAAGAAATTTATATTAATTTAAGAAGAGAGTTAGGTATTTGTTCTATGTTAGATTTAAATTATTTTTTAAGATCAAAATATATGCATACACAGCATTAATAGTCGACTAATCTGGTTAGTAGTCGACTACTAAGGACATGCATTAGAAATAAGACTTTCTATCAATTACAGACTAGTCAACTAATAATGATAGTAGTCGACTAATCTGAAGTGAAAATAAATTCACAAAACTCTGTCAATTACAGACTAGTCGACTAATAGTGATAATAGTCAACTAATCTGAGTGAATATTGGTTCACGGATTTCTGTCAACTACTGCGTAGTCGACTAATTAGCATTATAGTTGACTACATGCACAAACTTTTTCACATATACACAGTTTTCATCTTGTTGGATCTTTAACCAACCAAACCCAAAACACAATACCCACTTAACTTAAGTTAGATGAATCTCAACCATTCATTTTTAACTTGATCAATCCTAGCCCTATATCACATTCTCATTAGATCAAATCATGACTATTCATTTGATTTAATGTTTTAATCTTGGCCATTGAATTTTCACATAAGAAAACTACCTAAATCCTCAACTACCCACTCTCTCACTCACCCAAAACCAACAGCCCCCCCCTCCCCTCTTTAGGACCTCCGATCCAAGGTTAGGGCATTTTTTCTCTCTTAATTTTTCTCAAAATCTCTCCCAAGTTCCTTGTTTTTCCTGAGGTTTTCAGTTCTTATAGTTGCCTACACTGACTATTACTCGACTATTCCATCTCTAGGGTAGTCAACACTTTGGGTAAGTTTACTCAACTTGATCTTTTCAAGTTCTTTTAAGTTATCATGTCTAGATTTAAGAAAGCTAAGCAAACTCATTCCAACATTGATGATAAAATCACTGTCTATTTAAAAAATCCCAATTAGCTTGAACAATTTAAAAATATTTCATCTTTTGAAGTTCTTCCGGGACGTTTCATAAAATTTGATGATTTCATACCATATAACTTCAACTCATACTTTAAGAATGTTGGTTTGCTTGAGTTATTTTCATCGGAAAATAGAAAATCATGTTATCCATTCTTAGTTCAACTCTTTTACATTAATATAGCTCGTATTGAAACAATTAGGGGTTCTGAAATATTATCTACACTTGTTAAGGGGATTGAGATTTAATCAACACCTAAATCACTTGGAAAAAAATCTCAATATCCCTTATAGAGGTGTATCTCTTAATAGTATCAAAATGTCAGATCAAGACTTGCTTTCAAACCATATCTTTCTTCCCTGTCAAGGAAAACCCTTGAATCATTCTAACAAATTTAGACATATTCCTAGGTTTATTGCTCATATCCTTACTTACAATTTGTTTCCAAAAACTGGGAGTTTCTATTTCATCTCTCTAGATTTAGCTAAGGCTTTTTATGCTATAACGGCAAATATACAAGTTAATTAGGCCGAAGTTATCTATGAGAATCTTTTGGTTATACCAAAAGGATTTCTTCCATATGATGCATTTGTAACTAGACATTTTGAAAATTTTCATGTCGATCTTCAATCTGAAAATTCTGTGGTTCATTCCGTTGAATTCTTTGCTTCCAATGCCCTAACTAGGATGAAGTTGACAAAATTTTAACTTCATGAACCTAACCCACAAGAATAACCACACCCTCATCAAGCACCTATTCTACAAGATATTCCTCAATCTTCACATCAAGCATCCCCTTCCACAAGCCAAACACCACCTCCACAAACTGAACCATCTTGCTTTTCGGATGCTCAATACAACACATTGTCTGCTTGTATACTTGAGTTAAAAACTGGACAACGAGCAATATATGATCAGAACATATTTATTTTGAGAAATCAAGAAGAGATAAACAAGAAGTTGGATGACTTGGATATCAAGCTCAGTTCCTATTTCCAAGGACCTCCACCTTCTGCAGGCTCTTCATTTTAGAGAAACATGCATCATATCACAATGTACTAGTTCATGTTTAAGTTCAAAAAACTATGTCGTAATGTGCTTAGTTTGTGTAAGACTTATGTACTTATTTTCTTTTAAACTTGCAATTCTATACTAAGTATGTTTTATGTTGCTACTATGTTTCTACTATGTTTGTTTAATGATTTATTCTTAGTATGATTGTGTTCATGAGCTAAATATTTTTAACAATAGATTGTGACGATGGAAGTTATCGAATTTTTGGTCTTTATGGCAAGTCTTTAACTACCTATTTGGATGGGTGAAGTAATGGACTGTGTTCACAATTTGATTGACTTATTTGAAGTTTTAGCTCATGAAGATGAAATTCGTGCATTTTTAGCATTAATGTTTAGTTCTTTTTGTTAATGACAAAGGGGGAGAAAATATTGAAAATATTGATATTTATGCATTTCAGAGACTCTAATATGTTTTTATGTAGGGGGAGTAAGTATATAATATTTATAAATGTTTAATTGTTTTGTGATATACTTACTTATGCTTAAATTGTTTGTCATCAAAAAAAGGGGAGAATGTTGGATATATTGTCCCTAATATATAGTTTTGATGATAACAATTTATATACTATATGTATTATATGCACTAACATATCAATGGAGATATCAACATCAAATATGCTCAAGGTATGTGAACAATGTGTATGATGAGTTTAAGGCAACATGAAGCAAAGAAGAAGATATGCGTAAATGTCAAAATATAAATTTTCACATTTTCTTTACTTAGATTTCTTGTACAAGCCTTGATCATTCACAACACATATACACACATAGCATTAGAATATACTAACACATGCTTAGTGTATGGTTAACAATAGAAATCCACTATATTAACCATTAGAGTTTATAGATAAAGAATGAGTCTCAAAATACTTCATATATCTCATATTTACCCCTTAGTAGTCAACCAATAAGAATAGTAGTTGACTACTTAAGCCTTGGTCAAAATATCAGATTTTGTTATTTTACAGTGTAGTCGACCAATACAAATAGTAGTCGACTAATTAGGACTTAGATAGAATTCTAGATTCTGTGATTTTATAGTGTAGTCGACTAATACACATTATAGTCGACTATTAAAGACTTAGACAGAATTCCAGAATCTGTGAACTTACAGTGTAGTCAACCAATGACAATTATAGTCGACTACTAAGTAGTTATCTAATTTCACAGAGTCTGTTTAGACTCAGTGTAATCGACTACTAAGCCTTATAGTCGACTGCAGATATAGTTTTCCAGTTTTTTAGAATTTGAAGTAGTGACTGTTTTATAACCGTTTTTGGACGTTAATTGAGTTTAAATTTGTGTCATTTCAGAGGCTATATATAGGTTAAAATATCAAAAAAAATCACCAATGTTCATACCCATAAGATTCAATCTTTGTGCAAATTCACTCTCTTGTTTTTAAAATTTCAGTCTAAGTTTCCATAAAAGAGAGTTTCTGAAATAGCCATTGATCTTCATCATACATACAAATTGTTTAGGCAATATTCATAGATAAAAAGAGTTCCTAAGGCATTGATGCACTTCACTACACATTCAAGATTTTTAGGAATTTGTATTCTTTCTTCAAGGTTTCTATCGGGTGTGAGAGAAGATCTCTTGGTGTAGAGATTGTTGCAATTTGTAGGGACTTATAAATTGGTCAGGTTTGGTTTATGATTTTGTAATAGTTTTTTAAAATCATAGTGGAAATCTCTAGCGAGATTTGTTTGGGAACTGGATGTACACTCGGGATGGTGGAACTAGTATAAAAGTTTGTATTTGTAGTTGTTATTCTCTGTGGTTGTTGTTATCTTTCTTGCAACTTATAATCTACTTTGCAAAAATTTTAAATAAATACTATTCACCCCCCTCTAGTGTTTAGTATGTACTTGGTCAGATCCTACATGATCTGAGTGAAAAACACATTAGAATCGGCCAAAGCTTCTTGTAAAGCCTCCCTTGTGTCTTTGGACAGATGTAATAACTCATATAGAGTTATTCTCGCTGAGATGTTAGCCAATTGGGTCATGACATTGAAGTAATACGGAGCATTCAAATTCCTCGGTTTGTCTCTCCTAATCGGACGATTGAATCGAGACTACTTCGGGTTCTGAACCTCCTGGTGTTGGGGTTCCTTCTCCTTTTTCTTAGATGCAACCTCCTTCTGTTTAGTGGTTAACTGCTGCTGAGGAGACTCTTCAGAAGGTTTAGGAGTAGTTGTAACCATCCCCTGTTCAGCCACATGCTCGGACGCCTTGGGATAGTTGAAACGATACTCGTTCCCACTTCTGGTGGCAAAGGCCAGCTCTCCACTGGTCATGAAAGCTTCATGCTTATCATTGGAAAGCGAAAATATAGGAATTCCTTCGTCATTTTCCTCTAGCACTACTGTGGTGGCGCAACAAGATTTTTCCTTCCTATTGGGCTTGAATTTCTTCTTCGAAGAGGATCCCGTCCACAGTTCGTCTTCAAGCAGATCAGGGTAGTATTTTCAGCAAAAGTTGATTCCATCGTAGATTCCATTAATCTTCTTTTGATTACAGAGAAATTACAATGAAAATAAGAAAAATTACAACTCTTAAAGAAAATAACACAGGATTCGTTTATCGAATACTGCTTTGTGGGACTTTGCCTGTGCCGGGAGTGCTTTGGCTCGTGGACCACCGATTCGAAGATCGTGAGGTTGTTTGAAATCCTTCCTTCGTTTATCGAAGTAGGGATTTGAAGCGAGTATCTTATCGATGTAAGATATTCACTCTTCCAAAGATCAAGTCTGAGCTAGATCTCTAGGAATCACCAAATGATACTTGTCAAAGGGTGAAAATTCTTTCTTTCTTCTTCAAAATCTCCAAAAGCTCAAGTCTCTCTTGCTCCAATCTGCTCTCCCTCCTTTATTTCGTGCATAGGGGGGTATTTATAGGGGTAGAAGTGCACCACAGTAAAAATGAGGCAAAAATAACTGATCAAGTGACCTCCCTTTGACCGTGGCAGCCAACCCTGTCGCGGCTGTTGGCGCGGCAGTATAGACTGCCGTGGCCAAAGAGACGGTTACAAGCATGTTTTCATCGTGCCTGAAACCGTTCTCTCACGACCTTTAACCACTTTCTTCGTGGTTTAACTGCTTGTCCACATCAGCACACGTTCTGTTTCTGATATATCACCACGTAGACTTCAAAAATTATCGCATAACTGCCTCGTAACTGCCACGGCAATCCTCTTCAGTAACCGCGACACCATAGGCTGCCGCGCTGTAGCCGCGGCACCACAGGCTGTCGCGCCTTAGCCGCGACGTCAATAGTTGCCGCGCCTTAGCCACGGCGCCAATGGCTGCCGCGCCTTAGCCGCGACACCATGAGCTGCATGTTGGTGTGCATGTTGTTTCTTCATTGTTGAGTTGTTTCCTCTGATTGAGAGATCGGTATTCATTTTCTTCTCTCTGCTTTGAGTGGTATTTGGATGCCTGTAAGCATTTTTTGACGCCTACAGGTAGACTCAAAGAATTTTGTCGTTAGGGGCCATGTGTGGTACAAGATCCTTTTGTCATTGTTCATGAGTGTCGTCGTTAACGGTCTTCATCTCCACTTTTAGCATGGGTTCTGGTTGGAACCACGTCAAGGGGGACAGAGCCAAAGCTAATGCTCACTGCATTCGCACCCACCTTCTTTTCCTTGGGTTGCTTTGCAGTGATGATCCCGCCGTCAATCAAGGCTTGAATCTTGTCCTTGAGGGCATAACATATATTGGTAGGATGATGAATTGCCCTATGGATTGCACAATATCGCAGATCAGTAGTTCTTTTAGCTTCCTCCTGATTGGTGATTGTGGGTAGCTTAATCTTGTTGTTCTCCAAAAGGTATTTGAAAATACCGAGAACCTTATCTTCCTTAAAAGAGTAAACCTTCGGGAATTTTGGTTCTGAAGGCTTTTGTTCCCTTTGGGGTCATTGTTGCCACTGAGACGGCGACTACTGAGGTGCTTGCTGTTATGATCGCTGTTGTGGTCGCAGTTGGAATATCTGATTCGCGTTCACTACATTTACTGGCACCTTCCCTTTGTTTCGAGGGACGAACTCCTATTTTGAGGCACTAGCCTTAGGTTGAGCTCTTTTAGCCTTCTTTCTTTTGAGGAAGCATTCGGCTTGTTCCCCGTTCACTTTCAGCTCCTTCCAGGTTTTGGACGGTGCGACACTCATGGATTCCAGTACGTCCAGAGAGAGATTGTTGTGGCATGTTTGGAGGATGAACTCTTCCATAACCGGATCTCGGCAATTCATCGCCTTGTTCCGAAAGCGCTTGACGAAGTTGTCGACCGATTCTCTGTCCTTTTGCTTCTCATCGAAGAGTGTTCCAATTGACACCTCCGTGTCGTCATCGAAGAAATTTGTGAAAAACATGCTCTTCATATCATCTCAGCTGTTAATACTTCCCGGTTTGAGACGACGGTACCAGTCAAAGGCATCTCTGCGAATGGTGCTAACGAATGACTGGACTATAATGGGCTCACTGTCGGAGATCACACCTAGGTGTGACTTGAAGTAAATTAGGTGTTGAGTGGGTGAACCCCTTCCATAGAATGGTGTGAAGTTAATTAGATTGAAATTCGTCGGATGCAGGATTGACTCCCACTCTCTTGGATACAGACATGGGATACCGGTCTTCTTTACCTCTTGAGCGGTCATCAAAGCATTGATTTTGCTCTCAAGGTCTTTCATCTTCTCATCTTCGCCTGTATTCTTCTTCAGACGATTCCGAGGAGGCACAACGGGGCCACCCCTAGCATTGTTATCTTCGATGGGACCACCCTTAGCATTCATGTTGTCGGGAGGGGTATCCGTATTGATATTTTCTTTATTTTCCTAATCGTTATCTACCTGATTGGTAGTATTGTAACGACTAGATTCACCACTCTGATTTGATAACTCTTGAAGTTATTAGGCATGTAAATCCTTAACTCGTTGCATGGCCATCTCCATTTCAATTTTAAAATCTTCTTTCTGTTTGGCCAATGTTTCTTGAAGGAGTTGAGCCATTTGCTCTGTAGTGATCATGAATGCTTCTTGAGCTCATCCCACGCTAGACACTGTATTGTCAAAAGCAATCACAGAGCAAGCGTTTGATGCTTCATCATCTGAGGAATGCCCTCTTTGTATCCTCTAATAATCCCTACGCCAAATAGTTTTGGTGCGCAGTCAAGTTAGATGCTGGGATGCCTCGGGAAAAGGATCGAGACTGGGACATCGTGTTGACTTTTTCTTATCAGCCATGTTGATGGTGACTTCTAGGAGTTCATCACCTTGACTGGCTGAGCTCCTCCTACGGAAGAATCTTGATTTGGATTTGGACACTTCAGTAGAGATTCTTTTAAATACCAAGACCCTCCGTGGAGCGGTCTTAGAGCAGCTACACTCTGATAATATTACATTGATTAACTTCTCACAAGGATAGTGAGAGTCTGATTCTGGGATACTTCTCTTTTGAGATTTTTTCATACCCCAGCCCGATAGTATAACTCATCGGTGTTGTGACCGGAGTAACCTATCGGTTGTTGACTTGATTCCGTAGGTATGACATTATCATGTAACGGACACGTCTCCTTCCGATGATGTAATGTCTTGTTGGCGTTCCTAGGAATCGCACGTTTAGATCTACCCCCTTGCGAGTGTGGAATCTCAATGGGCTCCTAAACCTAGACACGCAACCCCAATCAGGTGGTTACGGGTATTTTCCTGATATAGGATGGCTTTGTCATGTTGGGAGGATGCGCACGACCTCAGTCTGAATAGTAACTTAGGACTCATTTATCGAACACAAGTGTTCCTTCACTGAAATTTTGCCTCAATCTTTGTGTAGAGAACTAAGGTGATCCGCCATTGTTTTCTTGATCTTGTGCAGATTATCACTGTCGTGAGGCTTTGCCGTTGGTACAGGAGCAAAAGGATCAGGATCGGAGGCTGACAGAGGCTGAGAAACAGTCTCGGGGCTGGAATCAGGTGCGAGACACTCCCTGTGTTTCGCCCTAGGTGCAAGACACAAGTTGTGTCTCGCCCTAAATGTGAGACACAAGTTGTGTCTCGCCCAAGGTGGAGGTGTTTCGACGCTGTCTTTGGCACTGTTTTAGCCTTTGGCAGCCAGACTTGCTTGGATTTCTGTGGTTCTTTGGCCACCTCTTTAATCTGTAGTTCCTATACCTTTTGCACAAGAATTCATGCATGTGCAAGAAGTGCATGGTGCTTCTAGATGCGCTCCTTGAGAGTTGAATGGGTCCTTTTGACACGGACCCATTTGTTGGTTGAATGTTGTGAGGAAGACTCAATTGGTCGCTGCGGCGACGACTTAGTCGCTTGGCGCCTCCTAAATTCCAGTTTCGCGTGATAGCGGAGTCTATCGACCTACTCCAAGGCCTTGGCAAATTGGTGAGCGAGGCGTTAGCACTGTCTCTAACAAGCCCTCTTCGTCAGAACTGGCACGCCTTTGGTGGACAACTCATTATTGTGAGCCACAGATCCGGCTTCATTAGACGCCAGATAGGAATCTTCAGCAATGATTAGGCGAAAGTCATCACCCTGGGTCTTCAGATCTAAAGACCAGCGTACCTCCTTCAAAGAAGAGATCTTCCTACACTTTCGAGGAGAGGAGGATCTGGAGGAGGAGGAAAAGATGTACTCCTCAAACTTCTACTGGTCGAACTCGTACTCGACCTTCACAACAACTGGGATCTTAATCCTTGGCTATGACACGACGACCTCGGTAAGGAGGCCGTTGGCTCCAACTGTGATCGCCAGCATGTTTGCATTAGAATTTTGATTCATTTGGGAACTTATTACAATCATTTATCTGTAGGGTTGAAAAATTGACTGGGATTGATTCTCTTGTTTTAAGAAAATTGGGTTCGATCACTTGGTATGAAACCCTTACAATCACTCACACTCTCTCGATTACAGATAAAGAGAAGATTAATTCAGCTCCTTATTGTTTAACGTGGGTTCTTAATGGCGAAAGGATACTTCTCCTGATGATTGAGTCGAGATTGCCTCTCGTTGATGATCAGAACAAGATTGCTGAAGCTTCGGACACTCGTTAGAATACTAGAATCGAGGTTCAGCTTCTAGATCTATATGCAGGAAATTTGATCTCTGATGATTCTCAAGGTCTAAATTGCCAAGAGTTTAAAAGTCTGAACCCTTTCCTTTGTAGCCATCCATGGCTATTTATAGGGTTTAACCACGTAACCGACGTGCTACAATCACGGGTAGAGGGGCGTAACTGCCTCCTCCAAATCAGTGCATGCCATAACATATTCTCGAAGATTAGCCCACGTGACTGGCTAAGTCTTCAGAGCCGTTACAGCTAGATCTCATGTGGATGACGAACCTCATCTTTAATTGAAACGGAGTTCGTCAAATTGGACGAGCCTCGATATGCAACAAGTTTCGTCTTACAAGGCAAACTTTACAGTAAGCAAGCTTCTTCTGACGAATTTTGTCTTCATTGATTTCATCTGATGAACTTTGTTTTCAATAACAAGCTTCATTTTTGGTGAACTTCCTCTTTAATGACGAACTTCGTTTTCAATAACGAACTTTGTTTCTGGTGAACTTCGTCTTCAATGACGAACTTTGTTTTCAATGACGAACTTAGTTTCTGGCGAACTTTGTCTTCGATGACGAACTTCATTTCTGGCGAACTTTGTCTTCGATGACGAACTTCATTTTTGACGAACTTCGTCTTTTGAGGGGTGAGGTGCCGTTTGACGAGGTTCGTCTGCGGATGGACTTCATCTTCAATGACGTTCATCATCATGATGGGCTTCGTTGGCTGAGATGAGGTTCATTATGATGACAAGCCTCGTCATGCTTGTAGCGAGGTTCAACCTTGCTTTATTCTTGGTACTTTTTAATGCATACATTATCGACTTACAACAAGTTCAAAAGAATGAGCGTTGTTATAAGACTTCTCTATACAAAAGAAACAAACAGAAAAATCTCCTGGAAATACACGCAGGATCATTTATCGATCGCTAATTGTACAAGATCTTTGCCTGTGCGGGGGATTCGTTGATCCGTGAACCACCAAGAATCAGATCCGGGTTGAGAGGATTGAAGGCTCGATGTTCTTATTTTGTGATAGAAACAAGAACAGAAGTAAATATCTCGATGACGCGAGATAAATACTCTTCTCAAGATCGAAACAAAGTCCGATCTTAAGGAAACAATTGAAGAATACTGAAGGGACTATAGATCTCTTGGACTCTTCTTCTTTATGCCAAGAACTTACCAAGAACTTGCCTTTGGATATGAAATTCATGCTCATCACTCTCCAAAACATTAGGACTTTGCCGTTGCTTGCCAAAATCAGATTTCTCGTGCATAATGGCCCTAGGGCTATATTTATAGGCTTTCGGATGCCGTGTTTATGGATTAGAACTTATCTTCAGCTAATAAACAATCTCCCACATTTAGGGATAGCCTCAAGGTAGTTAGGGAGGTTTCAGAACTGTCGAAACCCGAAAATCTATCGAAATACACGTCGCGAGAGGCCCTGAATGGGCGAGACACTCATGGTGTCTTGCTCCTGGGTGCGAGAAACCTTGTGTGTCTCGCTCCTAAGGTGAGACACTCATGGTGTCTCGCACCTTTGGGTGAGATGCGCATAGTGTCTCTTTCTTTTTGAGACGTTCCGGCACTTTGTCGCTTTGTCGTTTTGCCGTTTTGCACGTTTCGTTAACTTGTACGCTTCATCGATTCGATTCGTGCTTCTGTTTTCTTTTTTACGACATCAGATAATCTCATTTGACTCAGATGATGACGTTCGTTATCTTTGCTTCATCTCGAGCTGCATGCGAGAATTTATAAGCAATTTTTGACGCCTATAAACCTCATGTATTGTTCTCATCATGACTAGGATATGACTAGTTAAAGTAGTATATGTTGTTATGGGTATCGTTGATGAGCACAACTCAGTACTACCTAGGGTAGTGCGTCGGTATACCATTGGAGTAGGATGATGAGCCATATATGTCAATCCATATGATGATGCGATTAGGTTGAAAAGCCGTATATGTCGATCCGCATGATGATGCGATGGGGTTGATGAGCCGTATATGTCGATCCGCATGATGATGCGATGAGGCTGGTGAGCCGTATATATCGATCCACATGATGATGCAATGAGGCTGATAAGCCGTATATGTCGATCCATATGGTGATGCAATGAGGATGCCTGAACAGGTAGTCCGTTCCACATGATGATATGATGAGATATAAAACTTTGCAAGAGATTGTACTACAAAACCTTTGATAGCTTGAGTCCTAGGCAGAATTTAATCATGAACATGGTTCACTATCAAGTTCTATTACGATGTGGTATATTATATTGAGGGTTTCACTGGATTATGTACTTGCATCTGTATCAACTACCTAAGGATAGTATGATATGTTTGGATGACATATATGACTTTGTTTGGTTGATATTTTAGTACTGCGTTCCTTATATTATTTATTCTTAGTTCGAAGTTAATATTTAGTGATTTACAATTTGAGACACTTGGTATATATATGAGGGTTTCCTTATTTGGATTATTTCGTTCGATGTACCAGTCTTGTTGTGGATTTCTAAATATTAACCCCGGTTAGTACATTGTAAATAATTTAGATAGACTATGCATATTATAGGTAGAGCCTCTATCATATGTAGTAGCCCTTCCCCTAGGGACGGATGTGGATATTCTTGCTAAAGCGTTCTGACGCTGTTGTTGTTTTCTTTTTATTTATTTTTTTCTCTCTTTTCAAGTAGCGGATTAGAGTTCCGGAGAGCTACAGGTTGACAGAGATTTAGCCTAGTCGTCGTCTTCCATAGATAGCCAGTTAGTGCTCCATAGTGGTTTAGTTATGATTATAGTTGATCTCTAGACATTCATTTCATTTTGGAAAGGCTGAGTGCCTTAGTTATTTTCATTTGGCTTCATGTATTAAGATACTTCACATTTAATTCAGATATCAGTTGTACTCCGTATTTATTCAGTTTGGAACATGATTATATTTATTGGATATCTCTTTCTAAATCAGGTTCATTGCATTATTACCATTATCTTGCCTGTTTTGTACCTACACTTGTTGTTATTTCCACTAGAGATATATTATTGTAAGGTGAAACATGTTTTTGCACAGTGTGGGTGTATGGAAGGTTTGACATCCTTGGGTTCAGCTTGGACTGCAGCCTTGTGTGAAACCAGGGGCGTCACACCACGTAGCTCCGTAACTGCTAGGAAATGTTTATTAACGTTAATGGACGGTTATAGCCATGAAATACGCCCACTACCCTCGAGAAACGTGGCATTTAACATGTTTAAAGTCATGGGACGATAGTTACAAGTTGATTGGAACTACTTCCTTTAGCCGAGACAGTAAACACTATCTCGCCCAAAGGAGTTAATGACCATCAATTGTTTCAACTTTTTTCAATGGTTATGACTTCCAATGACTATAAAAATCTCTTGGCACACTTGTGCACGACACCAAGCAACAAAGGAATTAGCAGAAGAGCAGAGAGCAAGAGAGAGTCGTAATCTACTCCCGAGTATCCTCAAGAGCATTCTAGTGTTTCCTTGAGTTTAATTTTTGACTTGTTTTCGAGAAGAGTGTTCATATTACTTTGCTAAGATATTCACTTCTGTTATTGTTTCTACGTCGAAACATTAACATTCAGCCTTCTACGTATCTGACTTAGAACATTGATTCGGTAGTCCATGGATAACGCATCACCGACATAGGCAAAAATCTCACATAAGCAGGAGCTACTACGTAGGAGTTTATGTGTGTGTTTCTAGGGAGCATCAAATTTTGTTTTCTTTGTAAAAGAAGAGTTATACACGTGTAAAGCTCATTCATTTGTTTCTGTTAAAACGTTTTAATGGAAATGACAAAGAAAATCTAGAAGAGTATTTGGATGATCTATTTATAATAGGAATATGTTTGGAGAATTCTATATAAGGGATCCCTAAGATTAATTTTTTCAGATGATCAGTAACCCGTTGCTACAGTAACCCGAGAATAAAGAGAGAGAGAGAGAGAGAGAGAGAGAGAGAGAGAGAGAGAGAGAGAGAGAGAGAGAGAGAGAGAGAGAGAGGTTCAGATTCCGGATAGCTCGATTGTCCAATTGCAGTGATTCAAAGACCGTTCTCTTCAGAATGATTACACCGTCGAGAGTACAATATTGATTTCTTCGTGGAAGTTTAAGATTTTTGGTGAGATAGATTTTAGGGTTTTGGTACCCTAGAGGTAACATTGTATCTTTCTCTTGTGATTTAATTCTCAAGTTTAGATATAACTTGGATGGATTGTACTTTTAATTCATAGTGAAATATTTCTCTCTGGATTGCCCCGTGGATGTAGGCACGATTTGCCGAACTATGTAGAATCTTGATGTTTTCTTACTTGTGGTATTTTCATTGATACCATTATTTATTTAATGTTTAAATATTCCGCAGATTGATCTTCATAAAATCCCTTACAATATACGGGTTTCCCTCACTTTCTTCTTTAGTATTACCAGATGTACATCGACTTTTGGACTTCCAAGCCAACAGCTAGTGATCTGTGAAAAAGCTTGAGTTTTAAACGAAAATAAGAACAATTAACATAAAGCAAGTTTTCTCACTTCAATTACTGATGATAGCATGTGTTTGTCAGTTAAAATTTCCCTTTAATAAATTTTCTTAATTGCCAATCTCCATATATTATCTTCAGTGGATCTTTGTGCATGTGCTGTGCACATAGAAGAGTGAAGTCCAACACAACGACCCATCTCCCATTATATAGTAATAGAGAGATGATTTAGCCTCTTTTTAATTAAAGCTAAGTTAGTGTAACTGGCTCTGGCCTCTTATTTTATTGTTTTCCTTTAACCTTTTCCCTTGTTCGTCGGCTCGTCGGTAAAGATGCTAAGTCAGTTCTTCACCTCAAGTTCTTAAGGCCCGCTTGGTAAACGATTAATGAAGAGAGATTAAGGAAAATGATTAACATAATTAGCCCATTCGATAATCTGAATGACTAAATTATTGACCTGTTATATATAAGTTTTATTTTAAATCTTATGATCATTTTTAATGTTTGAGAATAATAAGGATTTTGACTATTTTTTTTATAATTAGAGGAATTAGTTCTTAATCTTTTTAAATAGGAGTATTAGTAAACCTCTCATTTTGAGGGGTTAACTCATTTTAATCCCTCTAGAGGGGTTAGCTTAACCATTTTACATATTTTATGATTGACAAATTATAAAGGGTTAACTTACTTTAATCATTATATAGATTTTTTTGTGTTTGGCGGGTGAAGATGAGGTTAAGTCTCCTTAACCTCTCATTTAACCCTTTGCTAAACAGCACCTAGGAGTATAATATACTCTATTGAAAATGGAGATAGTAGATATGGTAGTACCATCTTTAGCTCTGTTGTACGACGATTATGATTAATGATAACAATACATTAATAATACATACTTAATAATTCTTTGTTAGTTCCCTCTTGATCATGGTGGTCTCATTCAAACGCATTTGCTTCTTTTGCTCAAATTATAGGTCCCAGAACTTTAAACATCCTCGAGAAGGCCAGGAGGTCCTTGTTACAAAGTTTAAGAAACTATTCCACGATCTCATTGTTGGATTGTGTTTATGTCTTGAAATATGATGTGTTGTTTAGGGTCATTAAACTCGATTTTGGGTTTCTTAATAGTCTTTGATGGTTGATTCTCACGTTGACGATCTTGAGCTATAATTTCCTACACAAGTAATAGAGGTTAGAGGTCCCGGTGGTTGTTTCCTCTAGCATGTCCTCCGACGGTCATGTCAGTGATTGTTTAATTAATTTAAAGAGAAAAATAAAATAAAATATTTTCTGAGTACCAACCCAAAATTCAAGTTGGATCTAGATTTGAAGGTGTTGGCCTTCTTGTTTTGATGATGATTTATGAAACAATTTATGACTAATATTGGTTTTAGCATTTTGGTTTTGTGTTGTTTAATATACCCAGGAAAATGAGCTACACTGATACTGAAGCCTGTGCAAATTAAGTCAAAGAATCAAGATCAAGCTTCATACGATATCGCCTAGGTATACTTAGTATAGGATTTATATGCAATGTGTGCAAATTCTTCAAGCTCAATATTACACACACATTTAATTGTGATTTTTCTCAAAACATAGGTGTTTTTAAGCAAATTAT